>APFE031400910.1:104803-125024 GCA_000404065.3 Pinus taeda
CACTCTCCCCCTTTGACATCAAGGGCAAAGGGTTATGCTCCCCCTAAGAACATGCTCTCCTTGACTATAAACCAGATCAGCTGAAGTTTTTGAATGAACTCCCCCTTTGTATATGCTATGGTGCTCCAATCTGATAATGCTCTTTCTGAGAACAAGTCTGCTCTGCTATATAGTTTTGTTCATGCTCAAGCTCCCCCTGACTGTAAGCAAGGTCTGCAAAAAGATGTTCTACGAGAAGAACATGACTCTATATATCATAAATGACCTTCCTATCACCAAAAGACTCAACATACATCTATCACCCAACCGAATGGGGATCATCCATCCAACCAAGTGGGAGTACACCAGAAATATGAAAACCAAATACATTACATCATCATCCCATGCATAGTGAGGAGACATAGGCCGTTACATGACCTGAAGAGATGACTACAATAGATAGACCATTACAACATGAGTCTTACTATGACCTTTACATCGAATGATAATCATGACAGAGACCAAACATCTAAATAAGCTCATGGCAAAGATCAGCAACAGCACTGTATAATAGTATCTGTCAACATCAAGGTACTTCTGCATCAACTCATTCATAACCATCCATGTTTTCAGCCAATAGTCCTCATCCATATATGTGCCAAGAACAATAAAGACTCCATGCAAACACCATTAGAGATTCAACCACCAATCTGATCATGTGAATAACTCATCACCATAGTAAGATGAATCATGAGCATTGTTACCAAGGACCATAATGCCAACAATGCATTAATAACATATGCTCCCCCTGAACCTGTGCCATCTATCAGATCTGATCATGCACATCAATAAGAAGAGTCAGCCAATAAATGCCTTAAGACAGGTACGTCGTTTTTCTTTATTTGTCTTGCGTAGCCACGCACTTCATCTTCTGCTCCCCTGCGCACACCCGTAGAGATCCTTCTTCTGTACTGCGTACATACGCAGACAGTCTTCAACTACAGTGCGTACCCATGCACCTGTGCCATCAGTAGACCGCGTACCTCATGCACCTTTTCTTCCATCGCGCCGCGTACTTCTATGTAAGTCCGCAGGGTATCCTCCTATCGTGCCGCGTACCTTCGATCTTGCTACGCACCTGTTCTTCAGTTACTCCGCGTACTTCTGCATGTGTTCTTTTGTTAAGATGTATTTGGTTATACTTCACAGATCCTAATGTCTTATTCAACGAGCCCTGTCAATATTCAACTATCCCTTCACTTATTCTCCACGTCACGTCATTAATGACAACCTTGATATTAACATGAAGGTATCTCTGTTGTTCTTCATGGTATCCAAAACAAGAATCTCCAAATCACCTCATGATGATATCATGGTCTCCAGTGATCTCCACAAATCTTCAATGTGACTTCAATGAGCAACCCTAATTTTGCACCTGCTCTAAGCCTCTTTAGAGGGATTTTTCAAGATCTTCTCACAAGGGCCAAACAAAGTATCTCTTCACAATCTTCAAGATGTCTTAAAGATACTCCAATATGTCTTCAATATTCTTTACTATGATGCACCAGGTCAGCTCCAGAACCTAATCTTCACGATCTTCAAGGGATGTCTTCAAACCCAAAGCACTATTCAACTTCTTCTTATGTTCTAACAACAATTTGTACTTGACTTGTGATTGACTTCACTTGAGCCACTGGACCTCATTGTTGCTTTTATCAATGAACAATTCAAGACACTGTCCCAATTATTCATCACACTGAGATCTTCACTATCCAATACACTGTTTGAGGTATTGTACCATAGTCACAGTCAAAGGAGACAATATTTTGTTGTGACTGCCTTCAAGGGAGATCTGAACCACAGGGTTTAAGCTAGTGATGGTAATATAGTCACATGAGAAGCTTCAAGCCACTGAAGAAGAGGTTCCAACATCAATTATGAGCCAATGTCCTAGAATACCACTTACTGTTCAAATTTTCAGATGAAACAAAGGATCTGAGCTTCTAAATGAGGTTGATGTACCAATCCAGATCCAATTACAGTGAAGGTATGTCACTGTTTGATCAAAGAAGAGAATCCACCACTGTCCGGAGAGAAAGGTCTACTGCACAGGAATCTGAAATATATTGTTTCAGCACTGTTTGGAGCAAGTAATCTGATGATGCATCAGCAATGCATCTGAACCACTGAAGGAGCTCATTGTGTCAATGTTTGTACAATCCAAATCACTAAAAAGGAATTATGAATAAAAGTGAGTTGTAGAAAGAAGGTTGTTGCACCAAACCATAGTCAAGATATGCCATTGTCCACACTCTCTTGTAGATTTAGACCCAAAACAGAGAATCGTTGCCTTATTTCCTTCAACTTCTATGTTCCTTCTCCTTTTTTTCACGAGTTCCTATTATTATTGTAATTCTAGCCAAGAAGGATGCTCTAAAAATGAGGTCATAATTATGTATTTATAGTTATTTTCACTAGTCAAAGTGAAGGTGCATGTCACTGGAGGTAGGCCGACATGTGTTTTTGAGCATAGGTTGGCTCACTGCTAGGAATAATTTCCTTAACTTAAAAATTCAATAACTCACAAACTATTGGGAGTTTTGAGGCAAGTAAGGGCTCAGTGGAAAGGAAAAAATATATTTTGAAGATGGTATACAAATCATTTTGGAAGGATGCCTCTAAGGTGGTAAAACATATTTTTCTTTATGATTGTCCTTAATTTTTGTGCATATCATGTTTGGGACAACATGGCTTCTCCATTGTTTCATCATTGGATCGTAGTCATCAATCATAGGATCATAGTGTCATCATGTAGTACATCCATGTCATCATATCCGACAATATCATTATATACTAGTGCAATGATATGCCATAGTGTAGCAATTATTAATTTGTCATTAGGATATTTCCAATTCCTTCATGACGTGTCTCCAATCATTGTCATATATAGTCTCTGATCTTCATCAAGTGCCATAATAAATTGTGGTCTTTCCATAAGTGTATGACATCATCAAGTGTAGTCCTCCATATGTCATCAAGGGATTCTATATTAGATACTTCATTGGAACTTACAGTCTAGATCATCAATCAAGGCACATTTCTATGACTTAAAATTTCTTCATTGGTGGCTTGACATATTAATAGCTTGACATATTTCATTGATGGAATATGTATCAAACAAGAGTTTGTTCAAATGTACCTCATCATCAACTAGAACCAGGAATCTCAAGAATACTTTCCATCTTGGACAATGCCATATTGACATCAATGACAACCTTGATTAACAAGCTTCAACTTCTATTACAGCAGAGTAGATAGAGTGTTGCATTTAGCCATGCCAAACATGTCCAATAATTCTCATACTTATTTTGGAATATGAATATATAATTTGGATATTAAGTCACTTCAATTCTCATATAGTAGTGAAGGTGTCCCAAAATTGTCATCTCAAAGACATTCTTCAACTCTTTCTTCATGGATGCAATATAGTTTTCATCATTCCTTGTCATGAACAAATAATCCACATATACCACAAGATATACACCATTTTTTCTATATTTCTTGACAATTAAAGTTGCATCATCAAGATTAAAGTGTTGAACTTATTTTATTAAAGATATTCACTTAACTTTTCATATGAGGCTCATGCTACTTGTTTTAGCCCTTATAAGGATTTAATGAGTTTGCATACTTTCTATTATTTCCCCTTCACAAAAAAGCCTTTTGATTAAGCCACAAAGATATTATCTTTTGGAGTGTCCGTTCAAGAAAGAAGTATTCACCTCCATTTGATTAACATTCCATCCATTCTTAATTGCCAAGGAAAATATAGTTTAGATGGTGGACCATTGTGTTGTTGGGGGGGGGGGGGAATATGTTCATAATTAGCACCTTCTTTATGTACAAATCCTTTCCATGAGCCTTGATTTTTGCCTGTCAAGTGAGCTATCTAATTTTATTTATTCTTATAGACACACTTGTAGCCAATTAGTTTGGTTATGAATACACAATTTACAAACTTCCATGTTCCATTCTTTACAAGAGAATCATGATCCTTTTGCATTGCTTCTTTCCATTCATCATGAGAAGCATATTTTTTAAAGGAAGTTGGTTCAAATTTAGTAGATAAATTCAATTCACAATTAAATGAAAAATACATATCATTTGTATCAATTGAATTAGAATGATCTACATCAACATTATATTTTTTGGTGGAACCTCTAGTTCCCATCTTTCCAACCTCATTAGGATGAACACATTCAAGTGTTTTGGTGAGCCATTTTGGAGGACTTTTATGAGATGGTATAGGTTGCTCCACTTACTGATATGGGGCTACATCAAGATTCAACCTTCTATTCCCCTCAATCACATCATTCAAAGAGTCCTTTTGATTTGATGAAGTGGTCAAAACTTTGTGTTGGACAAACACAGGCTTCATAAGGAAATTCCATAAAGATGTGGAATTTCATCTCTTTAAAGATTAAAGGAAAATTACATCTCTAGAAATAATAAACTTCTTATGTACCTCATCGTAAATATGATATAACTTGGTGGTATCTGAATACACCAAGAAGATGCACTTTTGAATCCCTAAATCAAGCGTGAATATTTTTTCCTTAGGAATCAAGGAATAACAGGATGAGCCACATTCCCTAAGATGTCCTCCCAAAGGAATGAGGCCATAAAATTTCATGAGTCTTGTTTTCTCAGAGCATGAAATGGACATCTATTTTTCACATACATTGTACATAGAACTTAATCATCCCAATAAATCAACTTTAAATATTTTAGAAACATCATTGAGAAAACCATAATTAATATAGTCATGTTCATTCTTTCAACTACACCATTTTGTTGAGGAGTGTATGGAATTTTGTTTTGATGTTGAATTCCCTATTGGTGAAGATAGGTTTCAAATTTATTAGAGGTATTATCAGTATAAAGGGAGCCAATATGTGATTGTGCTTCATTTTCAATCCATACATCAAAATTTATTAAAGTTTCAAAAGCTTGATATTTACTTTCCAATAAGTACACCCAACACAATTTGGTGTAAAAATCAATAAAATTCATCATATATTTATTTCCATTAGCAGAAGAAACATACGTAGGGCCACATAAATGAAAACATATCAATCAATTTTTTTACATGCTTTGGAAATTGAACCATGAAAGAATGATGTGTTGTGCTTTCTAAGGATACAAGCATCACATTGCTTTAGTTTCCTAAGAATAGTAGGAAAACCAGAAACACCATTATTTTTCAATAAACATAGGTTGTCATAATTAATATGTCCAAATATAGCATGTCGCAAAAGATTATATGCCAATGTACCTTCATCATGATGAGAGATGTATGTAATATTTTGTTTATCAGCAAATATCCCTTTCAACTTCAATAGGATTTCATCCTCCACTCCAGTGATGACAACCTTGTTGTCAAATGTTTTCTTTATTTCTAATTTTCGTCAAAGATATGGGTATAGTGGCCTTGCTAGTGAATGTGAACAAGGGACAACAAATTCCTTTGTAGCTATGAAAGGTAGAGTACATCATGTAGAAGAAAATCATGAATTCTAGGCGATTTAATCCTCATGGTACCAAGTCCTAAGGGATTAAACCTTTATCTATCTGCAAATACATTGTTCCATCTACATTGTCATTGAATTTCATGTGGCATGTTGCACTTATATCAAGTATTCATGCATATCTCCAAGAAGAAAATAAAGTGTGAAACAAATCTTCAACTACTCCAATATTGCAATGGGAAATGATATACTGAGAAGATTCATGTGCTTTACCTTTAGTTGGACTTGGAGTAATACCTCTATCTTCTTTCAATTTCTTTGATTCTCTCCTAGGGGATTCTACAAGTCGATGCATCATATGCATAGCTGTTGTAAAAAATGAAATGAAATGAAGATCAGATCTTTCTCCTTGATGGTATTTACCGCGCCTGCCGCCCACCCCCCACACCTCTAAAATTATTTCTTCCACATCCTCTTCTACTACCACTCCCTTTTAGAGAATCAAATGAAGGTTGTAATATTAATTCCTATATTCAATCTAGTAGCATCTATATCATGCATGATGACTCTAATTTTAGAGGTTATGGCCAAGGGATCATCCTATTTCAACTCAAGGTTGAAGAGTTTGACCATTAATTGAAAAACCTCAAATTATTAGTGTGATTCACACTGATCTTTCAACTTCTTTATTTCACCATAAGAATTTGTAATATATGTTATATGATGGGTCACCTCTTCACTTATAGAACCAACAATTAGGGCATATGCTTTGTTGTCCTTGTTCTCCCAAATGGTTAGCTCCTTATCTGATGTGGGCTTGATAGGTGTGTTGTCCTCCTCTCCTTCACAAATTCATTTCCACAAGTCATTAAAAATGAGAGTGTGCCTAATATTTCTAGATCATTATTTGTAGTTCTCTTTGCTAACCAGTATTACGCTAATAATGGAGATAACAAAATGTGTTTTCAAATAGACAATTTTCAAGAAATAATTCTAAAATATTATTAATCTCTACATAAAATAAGGATCCCTACTTGAATTTACAATTGTTATCAACTATAACATCCCTTGGATAAAAATCCATGTAATAAAGTTAAAAAAGGAAAAATAATAACCAAGGTCATGGGACACATATTCCAAGTTGAATGTTGGACAAAACATCCTAGTGGGTGTTCATTTTATTTATCATGACTAACTAAAAATTGGCAAAGGCAATGAAAAAGGATTTGAAAAGGCAAGAGACATTTATTGGCATTTTCTTTATGAAAATAAAAGAAATTAGGAGAAAAGGGAGGTGAAAGGTCACAGGTTGCATGTGAGGAGGAAATTGAAGAAAAATAATGGAAATTGAAGAAAATAGATGCCTATTTAATAAAAAGGGTTCTAAGGACCAGTTCACAACCTTTTGTCAGTTAAGTTTTGGATATCTCTCTCTATTCTCTCTACTCTCTCATACTCTTGCACAATTAGAGAATTGTTGGAGAACTCTAGCACTAGAGAAAGGAAAACAAAGGAAGGAAAAGGAAGGCAAAGAAAAGAAAAGATCAAGCAAGGAAGAAATGGATCAAGCAACTAGAGCAACATTACTGGTAGGTATCAAATTGCGTGTATGATTTCCTTGCTAGTTTTGGCACACATGGTACATGCATGTGTGTATTTAGTTCTCTTGTTGTCATTGGCATGGGTTTTGCTAGGTGTGACAGTGATTTTCAACCTTTCCTTGTCATTTCCAGAAAACCATATTATGGTGGGGTTCTTTCATTTGGTTTAGCTAGATTGTTGGATGGTTTCGAAACTGAGTGAGGTGGTCTCAGGAAAAAACACAAGGCCTAGGAATCCCTAGATCGATAAAGGTGGGATTGTGGTAAATCTTGATTGTGTGTACCCTTATGGGGCCTAGGAATGCTCAACTTGTAAACGGTGGGATCTAAGGTAAAGCCTAGAGGGTGGAGATGAACAAATTACTCATGTTTTAGGTGGAGATATCCAGAGGCATCCATGCTTTTATAGGCCTAGTGATCCTTGGACCAGTATGTGGTGGGATTGCATAGAGCCTGGTAGTGTATGTTTCTTGTTTAGGCCTAGGAATCCCTTGGCTAGATATACGATAAATCATGGTGTATAGGTGCTTTCTTCGGGCCTAGAAATCCTTGACCAGTTCTAGCAGGATATGTGGTAAAGTTTGAGAAGCATGGTCGGTTTTGTTGTGAGTCCCACATTCATGCTTGGAATATGGCATGATGGTGATTGGATGAAAGAAATATTTGGTTCTACCCAATCTATGGTTGGGTGGTATGTGGAAGTCCATGACTTGGTTAGATTTTTCATATGTTAATAACAGCTCTTTTCCTCTTTTTTCAACAATCTAACAATATTTCATAAAATTATTTTTTTCATTTAATTGTTTTCTTATTTTACAGATTGTCCAAAATTGGACATTGATCATCCTAGTTTGGTGCCATCCAAACCCGGGCCAGGAATGAACTTGATTTGTGCTTCATAATGAAACATTCAACCAAGTGTATCAAAATAGTAGAGAAATTCTCAGGACAATCACAAACAAGAATCTTGTTATCTTGCCCTGGTTGATGGGATAAGAGAAACAAAGAATTATGGTGCAAGTGACATTGTCAATTACACCAATTCAGAATGAATAACCACTCAAATAATTGTAATATACCGTTAGAAATCAAAATTTGAAACCCCTACAAAAGCAAGCAAAAAACATTGCTACACAATTTCAAAGCTTTAACATAACCTACATATCAGATGTCGAAAGGGTTGTTGATGATATACTCATTTAAGCAACATCCAATGGATGTGGATGTGCAAGATATGTGGGGGAGAAAGCATGTGTTGGCTTGTTGGGACCTGACCTAGGTTCAGAGTTAATTATCCAAACAAATCCCAGTACTACTGGCTCTTTTGGCAACAGTCCATGGAATGCACACTAAGGTCTCACTTGAAGTAGTATGGGAGGGTGCTAGAACTAGGTTTCCACACCTTGGAGATGTCTAATGAATTTAATTTGTTCATAGTTTGACCCTTCATGCAGGTTGCTTCACACACTTTCCCGTGACTTGCAGCCTGATATATTGCCTTTGCGCAGCCCTACTGAGGGGCTGAACATTGCACCCTTTGTTATTACCCCAGATCTTCCTTATGTTTCGATGTTAGTTAGTTAGCTTTCCCTACTTGAGTACTTTAAATTATACTTTAACATAAACCATTCATACAGATATGCATAGTAAATAAACAGTATAATTGCAAAGTATATCAATCATTCAGTAACCCAAGAATAGATACACAGGTTCATAACGTAACTTCTCTTTATCACTTTCTTCCTCAGTTACAGCCTCAACTCCGCCTTTCACACTCAACTATAGGGGTCCGTGCACTCAGCTATGGACTATTAGGCCTCTACGCACTCAGCTACAGAGCCTTCTCTTACTCTACAACCTGAAACTAGACTTTACTCTACGGATACGACTTAATTCTTCATCCTTCACTATCCTCTCCTTACAACTTAGAGCCTTGGTCTATCCAGCCGATATTACATTACAAAACTAGGGTGGACAACCCTATGACTCTATCATACTTTCGTGCTCTGTGCCCATAATTTGTGGAATTTTACAACAAGATTTAGTCAAAATTTGGGCTTTAAACCCCAAAACATGCCTTGGGGGGATTCCATGCCAAACAGACCCCCAACACAAACATCGTGACTTGCCCTCGAGTCACTTTGTCAGCGTAATGATCTTTGTGGAGAGTCATATCAACTGTTCTCGAACTGCATGGAGGTCAACAACGCAATGAGTTGCTACTTTTTCGATCTGCTGCATACACTATTTCGAGACCTCTGTGTTGGGACTACTTCTCTGCATCTATACTGGTATCCACTGCATATGATTATAGTCCCGTGCCTTTGTCTGGATCCTTGGAGCGTGAAGACTATGTTGCTGCCAGATAGTCAGATAGCCAGACTCCCTGTGTAGGGCTTCAAGCGACTGCCATTCACTTTGCTTGGGAAAGGTTCGCCATTTAGTTTGACTAGCTATATTATGCCTCCCTCTCTGACCTTCTTAACAACGTATGGTCCCAGCCAATGCATTCTAAATTTTCCCAAGAATTTATCAAAATTACTATCATACAACATCACTACATCATTTACCTTGAATGTGCGCAACATAGTATGGCGATTGTGTCAGGCCTTCTCACGCTGCTTTTGCACCTGTTGATGAAAACCGGCTAGGAACCGTTCCTCCTCAAGCTCTTCCAACTGCACGAGCCTCTCTTCTAGGGTTTCACAGTCCGTCATTCCTATGAGCATTGCTATGGACAGAGTAGGTACAATATACTCCATTGGTATGACAGCTTCCATGCCATAAACCAACCGGAAAGGTGTCTATCATGTCAGTTTCTTGCATGTTGTCCTATAATCCCATAGTATTGCAAGTATGCGTAGGTCCCAATCACTCTGCTGTGAATTGAATACTTTGGTTAGTGCAGTTTCTAGTATTTTGTTGGTGTGTTTTTCTAATGATACACCTGGAACTCTTCTGTGAGTGCGTTGATGGTTTCATTCAGGAAGTGTGTACTGCAATCACTCATTAATATTTTCAGATAGCCCAATTGAGTCAACACATGTTCAAACAAAAACTTTGCAGTCGTAGCGGCCATGTAGTCTTTGACCAACTGCACTTCTGCCCAATGTGTCAGATACTCCATCGCTTTGATGATGTATCACACGCCTGTTTTTCCCTGAGGTTTGATAGGTCCCACAAAGTCGATTACCCACTTTTCAAAGGTTGTAGTGTCATTTGTGGATTTAAAGGAATCTCATCCCTCTGCGATGGTTTACCAGTCCTTTGACATATATCACAGGCCTTACAATGTGCTTTTGAATCCTGATGAAGGGTTGGCCACCACAACCCTATGCGGAGAATCTTTTGTGCGGTCGCTCATCCTACATAGTGTCCTCTTGCAACACCCCCATGTGCTTCCGTGAGGATCTAACTTCTTTCGAACTTAGGTACGTACCTTCACAGTATCTCATCATTTCCCATTTTGTATAGGTACCCTGTGATGACAAAAAAATCCGCCATGCGCACCACCAATTCCTTCTTCTGCCTGGACGGATTATTCCTTCGGCACAGTTCCTGTTGTTAGAAACTAGTTTATATCTTTGAAGTGTCCGTCCGCAACATGTACAATAAAGAGTTGTGTGTCAGACAATAGTTCCTTCAAACTAGTAGGTTCCTTGCCTGTCTCAATACTCAACAAGTGATTTGGTCTTGTATTCAAGCATCCAGGTTTTACCACGAACTCAAAGTCATATTATTCAAATAATAAGAGCCACCTACATATGCACCCCCCCAACATAGGCTTATTGACCAACTATTTTAGCGCGGAATGGTCTGTATACATCTTGAAATGTCCTCCCAGCAGGTAATGTTGGTATTTTTGGAGCACGTACACCATAGCCAATTCCTTGTGCTCGGTTGTGGAATATTTCTTTTCCGCTTTGGAAAATCTACGACTTGCAAATGCGATAGGGTGATCCAAGCCCTCTCCACCCTCTTGTGTGAGCACCACCCCCAATGCTACACATGACGCATCAACATGGACATGAAACTCCACATCCCATTTTTGGAAGACCAGGATTGGAGTGGAGGCCAATTTCTTTTTTAGGACATCCAGGCTCTTCATGCAGTCATCATTCTAGCAAAACATGACATCCTTTTCCAATACCTTCTCCATCGGCGCAGTGATCTGAGCATAGCCTTTGATGAACTTCCTATAGTACCCTATATGCCGCAAGGTAGCGCACAACTGTTTAAAACTTCGCAGTGTTGCCAAATTTAGAATTACGACAATCTTAGAGGGGTCTACCATTAGTCCCTATTTGCCGACCACATGTCCCAGTACGTTCCCAAAGGGGACAAGGAATGTATAATTCTTAAGGTTCAGTGCAATTTTGTGTCATCGACAAGTATCCACATCAAGCATAGCCTTGCTATGCAGTGCTTAACCAATCCAAATACAATCCAATCATCCAAATAAACCTCCAGGAATTTGGGGATATATTCTTTGAAGGCGGCAACAACTATGCACGAAAAAATGGCTGGCACATTTTTTAATCCAAATAGCATGACGGTGTATTGAAAGCAGCTCCACTCGGTAGCCAAGGTGGTCTTGCTCCTGTCTTCTAGTGCGATTTCGATCTGGTGGTACTCTGAGAACCCATCGGTGAAGTAATACACTTCTTGCCCACCGACATTTTCTAAGACTTCGTCTGTGAATGGGATCGGGAATGGGTCGTGTACATAGGCGTCATTCAACTTCCTGAGGTACACACATATTCTTATCTCACCTTTCTGTTTTTTCTCCTGTACTACCATAGGATTTACCCAGTCGGATTCTTCCACCAGCTCAATAAATCTGGCTACGAGCATTTTATCTATTTCTATGTGAACATTTTCCTTGTAATGTGGATTCAAGTGGTAGGACCTCTGCTTAACTGGCTTTGCGTTGGGTTTTAGGGTGATCTTCATCATTCCTAAATCGCCAATGATCCCCTTTAAGTCTATAATCTTGGTTGGGAATAATTCTTGGTACTCACAGAGTAACTCAATGACCTTATCCACCATGGCATCACCCCAGTAGTCACTGACCATTACATACTTTGGTTCGGCCTCCGTCCTAATGATTACCTGCTTTGTTTTTACTGGCGCGGTGATGTCAGGATCTTCAATCAGTGGTCCTTGGACCTCGTGATAGCCTTTAGTTTCTAGAGCGTTAAATTTTCTTGGATCTTCTTCGTCCTCCTCGGTGTTTACATTGTAACACTTTAGTGTGCAACTTAGTTGGGTCCCCCATTCCGGCTGAAGCACCTCCCTTGGCTCTTGGGGTATTGTTGAAGATAACTACTCTTACTGCTTGTAGCGCATCTTCAACAGTATCCCAAAAATGATCCTCAAATGTGAAGGTCAATAGGAATCCTTTGCGCAAAATATCCCATTCGCTTGTTCCATAGCGGAGCTCCATCTCAGTATACCAATTCATTGGCATGATATCTAAGGTATGACAGAACAGGTACACCCAATTTGGTTGCGGCTTTTCCTCGTAGACCTTAGTCTATTTCATGAGGTGTGTACGTGGATCATCTTGTTCGTCATACTTGTCTGTTAATTGCATTTGAGGTTTCCCGAACCACATGCGCATCATCCTTTTGCATTCGCACCAGTCCCCAAAAATCCTTCGGTGCATACCCCACCGTCTTGTGGGCATAGTGTGCAGTACACATTTTAGAGAATTGAAACATTGTTATTCCAATACTTCTCTTTCAAATTTGTTTAGGAAATCATCCACCTCGCTCAAATCATCATACGTAGGCAGATCTCTAACTTCTATGGTCACGCAATGCAACGACCTTGTCATCATGTTACAGTTGAGTGTGGTTACCTCGTGTAACCGGTTCTACCATCGTGCTATTTCTTTGTTTAAATATGAGGTGTAGGAGCTTTCACGCTCCCATGAGATTCTACTATCTGCGGTTGGATTTACCCAGTCTTTCTCCCATGCAGTTATCTTATAGATACATTCCAGATCATCATCGCTGTCATAGTTGTGTACTGGCTTTGTGTAGCATGATCCTTTTGCACGGTCTAATGGTACCACTACACAGAATGACTTTTTCTCAAAAATCATCTTGCACTTCTTCAGATTTATCACTATGTTCATGTAAGTGGCCCAATCTATTCCCAGTAGGACGGGCTAAGGATTGTTGTCATCAACAATCTCTATCACTTTGAAATCTACAAGTGTGCTCGCTCCCTCGATATCTACCGTGATCCCCTACAGTCTCCCCATAGGTAGGATATTTTGTTGTTTCGCCATTCGCAGTTGGATAGGTGACCATTGTAGTGTAGGCCTGCCCATACACTCCCATGTCTGCTTTGGCAGGATGTTCACGTCCGACCCTAGATCAAGAATCACTTGATCCATTTCATATTCCTCAATCTGCGTAGCCAATCTCATCTCCCTTCATGTTCACATCGTGTGTTTCCCGAGCGTCCAGACTATGCGCGGTTCTCTTGGTGTGGTCCCAACACATCTAGTGATGAGTTCTTGCAGTCCCTTCACAGCCTCCTATCATACAGTAGCTTCATGCATCTCTCCAAGAATGTAGTGAGCATTGATGGGTCCATGTCTGGTTCCAGTCTGTCTTTACTTATTGAAGTGGAGGCATCCGCAAAGCTCTTTTTGGCCTCCAGAATGTCTCCTTAACGCACTCTAAATCAAATTCTGGTTCCTTTGTTGGAGCCTTGCGAACTCAGCCACTCTCTTCGAGCTGCTTACCTTTGTCATCGTCTGTCATGATACCACTTTGGAGCATGACATTTGAATTTGGGTCTACCTAGCGTGGCTCAGACCTCATCATTTGCAGGTTCTGAGTCGGGGGAGACTACAGTGCCCCCTTATCGCGCAACCTCGTCATCAGTGTGGGACAGTCCTCTATCTCGTGATCAAACTACATACAATACAAGCATGATAGTCTCATTGGATTTGTACAATCGTGGGCATAATTCCCTAGCCCTCCACAATTGTAACATATCAGCTGTCCGCGACCTCTTCCTAGTCCCATTCCCTCTCGACCTTGTCCGTGCCCATGAAATCTAGTGCATGTCATCCCTGCATTTTGATCAAGGGCCTTTTTTTCAATCTGAACTCTGTAGGTCGGAGTCTGATCCATCATCAGTTCATAACTTCTACAGATGCGCTCATTGTGGCCTATTAATCTGCAGAAATTACAGAACAACTACTGGACTACTGGGAATTCTGTGTATACTTCTGTAATAGATGGCAATTATCTGTAGCATGATTCCCTCCTACCTGACAAATCACACACCATAATACAGGCATCGCACTCGGTCCTTCTTGTGCCTCCGGTCTCAATGGCATTGGTCCTCCTCCAAACAGGGAATTCACAAACACTAGACAATGGTCCTTGTCATGTCAGCCTTTGCACTTTACACACCATACCTCCTCTATTGCTTCTGGGTGAGACATTCTGTCTTGTTTCAAACTTTTCATCTCAAGACACAAGTTATGCAACTGCACATGGATTTTTTGAACTCCCAGGTTAGGATCTTGTATCGGGGTCTTCTCCAGTCTCATCGTCATCTCCAAGACCTCAACCTGAGTGATTAGCTTCTGTTTTGACAACGCATTCCTTAGATGTAGCGTTAGTGATGCCACAAACCATGTGCAGTGTTGTCCATCCGTCAAGGTCATATTAGATTCATGGATCTTACTCTTCAGTCTCTGATCTAGCTCTCAGGGGGTCTTTCCTGGAAGCATCATGATTTCCTTAAATCCAATGATCGAATGTGTCTCTGATTTTGGCTTGCTAAATTATTTTTCCAGCACAGCTTGGATATCTGCGATCCCTGCATTTATATTTTCATCTGAATGTTTAGTGTACCACGTTAGTGCGCAATCCTTCAGAGCATTGACCAGTGTTTCTTTCTTTATATTGTCATCCGTGACTCCCTACGCTTCCCACACAGCCTTTACCACGAACTAAAACTGGTCCGAGTCTTCATTCCCTACTCCCTTGAACACTGGAAACTTTATCACACTTTCCATATTGAACTGTGATGGTGGCGGAGGTGGTGTGGGCAAAGACGGGGTTGAAGACAGTGAAACTGCCAGTGGTTTAGGCGGGAGTGGTATGCACAGAATTCATTGTTTTATCAAACTGATCACATTTATTGGTGAGACCTTTACGAGCTCTTCCTCGCTCTCTCATGGAGGTGAAATTAAGGGGTTGGTTTCTAGTTTTGCACTACCTTCATTTCTATAGATCCTCCCACTCCACATAGCCCCAAACATCAATTTATTTCCATAACCCGTTTTTCACACTGTAGCATTTTAATCCAAGTGTTCAAATATTTAATGTACTTACCTCGTGGTCCTTTGAGGAAGCATCGTTCTACCTCGCTATAGCTGGCTAAAGTATGTACCGCTAACTCGGTGATAAATCCTCCTATAATTCGATCAAGCCAGTCATCCACAGTGTGCACGATCTTATATTCCGATGCTTCTAGTATGCGCACCAATTCTGGGGTCCACACAATATGTTTGTTGAGTCTACACCTTCCTTGACTATCTGCTAGCTTCTTGATTCACTCCTACAACTCAGTTAGGAAGGATGCAAAGAAAATTTCATAGATCTCCATATACAAGTAACAATCTAACCACTCTTCTTTTGATAGTCGTGGATTCCTATTTTCCTGTGTTGCAAACTCGTGAATTTTTCTGTCCAACCAATCTTCAATTCCTTTCTTTGTCGGATTCCAGTGATATGACATCAGACATCTCTATATAGATCCTAGTCTTGGTAATGGAACCATTTGTTGGCTTGTTGGGGCCTGACCGAGGTTCATAGTTAATTAGCTAAACAATTCCTGATACTACTGGCCTTTTCGGCAACAGTCTGTGGAGTGCAGACTGAGGTCTCACCCGAAGTAGTATGGGAGGGTGCTAGAACCATGTTTCCGCACCCTGGAGATTTCTGATGAAGTAAATTGGTCCACGGTTTGACCCTTCTCATAGGTTGCCTCGCACACTTTCCCATGCCTCGCAGCCTGATATACTACCTTCGCACAGCGCGATAGAGGGGTTGAACGTTGCGCCCTTCGTTATTACCCTAGATCTTCCTTATGTTTCGATGTTAGCTAGTTAGCTTTGCTTGCTTAAGTACTTTAAGTTATACTTTAACATAAACCATTCATACAGATGCACGCATTAAATAAATAATATAATTGCAAAGTATATTAGTCATTCGTTAACCCAAGAATAGATACATAGGTTCATAATGCAACTTCTCTTTATTACTTTCTTCCTCGGTTAAAGACTCGACTCCACCCTGCGCACTCAACTGCAGGGGACTGTGCACTCAGCTACAGACTACTAGGCCTCTACACACTTAGTTGCAGAGCCTTCTCCTACTCTACAACCCGAAACTAGACTTTACTCTATGGATACGACTTAATTCTTCATCCTTCACTATCCTCTCCTTACAACTTATAGCCTCGTTCTATTTATACAATCTGATGGTCCGCAGGCCATGGGTAGGTCTATCTAGCCGACATTATATTACAAAACTAGGGCGGACAACCCTATGACTCTATCATACTTTCACGCTCTACGCCTGCAATTTGCGGAGTTTTACAACAAGATTCAATCAAAATTTGGGATTTAAACCCCAAAACATGCCTTGGGGGGATTCCATGCCCAACAGCATGTGCTCCACCAATTATCACTGATAGGCATCAATATGTCGCATGATAATGAATGGATTGTTCTTGTATTTTCTGTTGGGGTTATTATGGTGGGAGTCCTAATATTATGGTGATCTTATTTCTTGTGATAGATTGTAGCAGCATAAACAACCATTATGTCCACCATTTTTTATGCATTTATATGATAATTTTTTTTTTTTATAGATGGGCTCATCTTATTTTTTGATACTTTTTTTATATCTCAACACAACTTGTATGTAAATAATGTATTGTTCAATCAATGTTATTTGCTGGAAATATTGATAGTTAATTAAGTCTAGTTCAATTGTGTCTAACAGTTCATTTCAATTCAGTTGTGTCATTTTCATTACCATTTAGTTTTGTCTATATGTTGGAAATATTGATAAGGGTGGCGAGAGAATCAATATTTCCTTTTACAAATTTATTTTATCAACTAAGATCACTTTAAATAGAACCCAAAAATGGACATCAAAATAAATGTTTTTATTATCAAATAACGAGGACTCCAAAAGATGCTAAAAAACAAGACCTTAGAATGCCTTCAATACCTCTTCAAATTTTCAAATTCTAGGAACATTCATTCATTCATTATCCACAAGTAGCACATGCAAAATTTATACAAGTCTCTAATAGAAGTCTAATGAGCTTGAATTCTTAAAGAAGCCCCTAACATAATAAATTATGTGAGATACCCTTGGTTACATGCCAACCAAGATAGCTTATAGATAAATCATTATTTTCCCTTTATAAATGGTTAATTGAAAAATTCAATTGTGATATCTTGCATTTTTCCAATTCATAGATCCAACCTCATTTCAAGGACATAATTGTCTAAATATCCAAATAAACCATTCAATTTTTGTGAATTTCTCCATTATCAACATCTTCAGCCACAAGATCATGTGTTTTGAATTGAAGCACATTCTGACATACATGATAGCAATAATAGCTAATCCTACAAAACAGTGAAAATAATACGAGCAACCTATAAATCAATGAAGGATAACTAATAAATTGTAACCAATACTTCTTAAGGCAAGTAATTTAAGGAGTGAGTGAAATGGTGCATGGGACTACAGAGTTGCACGAAATCAAACTTTAAATTATTATGATGACAAATCATGGTTTCCCGAAATAAATTGCATCGACTGTGGTACTGTTGTGACAACTCCTGACTGCGTACCAGGGGAATCTCCCCTGATCATGGTAACAAGAAATGGTGGGTGCCAAATGGTTAGTAACACACCCTCCCATTCCAATGTTCATTGTTTTGATAGCCTCTAATTGCGTACAATGAAAATCTCTTGTAATCACGATAGGAATCAATGGTTGGTGCCAAATGGCCAACAAATTTCCCTCCCATTCCAATGGTTGCCTAACTGTGTCAATGGGAATCTACCTTTTTCACAGAAGCAATGAATGATTGATGCCAAATGACTGTGCAATAGATGACGTTGCATGCTTACATCATTACTAGATTGATTATTACATGCTTGTCCTCAACTCTTCCAATGTTTTCCATTCTCCAATGTTCAAACTATTGCACTTTCCAAACACATCCATAGCCACTCTGAAATTTGACTAAATATGAGGCCCAAAATTTCACAGAGAACCCATCGAAGCATTGGTAAACGAATTTCCACATGTTAGACCATTTTTTGAACACGCCGACTAGTTGGAGTATATTCAGGTTATGGGGGTATGACAACGACATAGCTCTACAATTTTCCATGCATTACAGGGAGGGTAGATATGAGGTAGTAGGGACAACATTGCATGCAACAGAAGAAACAATTATGGAAGCGATAGGGTTACCCTATATGGGAGAACAGTGGTTTGTGCCCCGAAAACCCCAACCTAATGTTGTGTGGCAATTCCTTGAGGCAGCTGAACAAATGAAAAAGATACACACAAGGTTTGATAAGAGGGAATTTCCATAACCCTGGAAAGATGTTGCATTCCTTGTACAAATATATTTCACATGCGAAGGAAGGCATGTCACTATTTATTACCAGCACCTCCGATTAATAGACCACTTGTGTCATGGCAGGTTGGTTAACATGCCTTTCTTTCTTGTAAAAACCCTGAGCATATGGCCTGATCGGTGCATAAAACAAAGCTGCCTTTCGAAATCTTGTCCCACCATTGTCTCATTAAACTTTTGGTAGTTAGTGCACTGCAAAGTGAAGGGAGAACGCGGGATGAACTTGTTGGAAGGCCATTGCACGTTAAAGCCACTACCCCACAAGAGGATGCCCTAGAAGCTGCTACCTTTCCAGAGGCTTCCCTATCATCTGCAACCCTTCCCCATGACATCCTAGATGCAAAAATTACCAAAAAACCTTTCCATATGGCAGTTGAGTTGTCTAGTATTCAAAATACCAGGGTTTCTAAGGCTTCTTCTGCTAAATCCCCATAGAAATCAGACGAACAAGATGATAATGATGATGAAGTAGAAATATTGGGGAGTAAACCTCCCACTAAAAGATTAAGAGGATACATGAAGCGCTCAACAGTGTTGCCAAAATCCAAGCAGAAGAGGACAAAGTGATGATGTGATGTTGTAGTTCCTGAACCCTCCCCATTATTACAGAAGAAACAACATAATAGCAAGAGCATCCACAGGATGTATTGATGGAAGGATTCATAGAGAAAGGATGAATGCAATAAGGATTCATGGAAAAAGGATTATGCCACCTTGTTGAAGCAAAAGAACAAGTTGAGCAAGTTCCCTCTCTTGATTTTCACTATGAGTACATACAAGAAGTAGTTGAATGGTATGGAACAGATGGCCCTGCCTCAATTTCAATTTTGTATGGGGATTATGAGGGGGGACAAGAAACGGATCCCTAAGTAACTGCACCACCATAATTAACAATTTCACTAGAATTGACAACTTCACCACCATAATTGACAACTGCACCACTAAAATTGACAAAGAAGCACGTTGAAACAGTAAGTGCCCCTTCAAATATTCCTTTGTATTTTTCATTGTTAAGGAAGAATAGGATTATCTAGATGGAGAACAGAAAACTACAAAACAAAGTCAAAACCCTAACAGATGAGCTCATAAAAAAAGAAAGTTTTGAAAGATTAAATTGCTTAGCCCAAGTTGTAGAGTCCCTACCCATTGGTATCATAGATATACCTATTCCAGGGGTCCAACAAAATATACCCCTTGCAAAAAAAAATATTGATGACGTTGTTGCGCAAACAGAGGACCAAAAACTAGAGATGAAATTAACCAAAGGAACAACTGTGAAAATAGAGGAAATGTAGGTTTTAACCCCGTACAGAAATTACCTGCATATGAATTCTAAATCACAGGAAAAATAAAAATGCGAGAGCATAACACATAAAACACATATACACAAAGATTTCCCA
>APFE031400913.1:0-18101 GCA_000404065.3 Pinus taeda
AGGTAAGGTTTATTAGGTTTTTATATGAGATTGTTAAATGACAAAACAAACTATTACAGATATTTGTCGGGTTAAGCACAAAGTATATATATTATATAAGATGATGGTGGAATGTCTCGGTGTAGTATATTATATAAGATGATGGTGGAATGTCTGAGTGTTGTAAATTTTTGTTGTTAGGGAGTTTTTTTTTAAGGTTTTAAATTTATTTATATATTTAAAAGTATGGTATGGATTAAGTGCTTTCAAGTTTTCCAATGTATTAGATTTGGTTATATATTTAAAAGTGTGGTATAAATGAAGTGTTTAATTTTTTTTATATATTTAAAAGTAAATTTGGAACCAAAATAATAATAATTTTATTATGAATTGTATTAAGTGAAAAGACAAAAAAAGTCATATCACCATAAATTGCAATTAGGGAAACCACAAAATTGAAAAGTTAGATTTAACTCGATCTTTATTTTTAATGGAAATATTAATAGTAATTATGTTTTAATGATAATTAAATAATTAATTAATGTGATTTATTATGATGAGGAGAATGATGATGGTTGACGATTTCAAATGTTATTTATGGATGGTTAAAAAAAGTACTGAAATAATTTCCATAAATAAAAATCTAAGATCATGTATTTATATGTATTATTTTAAAATAAATAATTCAGTTATTTCAATCTTCAATGTTATAAATAATTTTTTTATATATAAATATTATTAAATATATTATAAAAAATTTTACATTCCTTAAATGATATTTTTAACAGATTTGTGGAAATAGATTCCTTTATTTTATTTAAAAAAAAGAATAGAATTAAAGAGAAAAGACTAGTATGTAATCTAATTGAATTAATTTAAATGATAATTAATTTAACTAAATTTTAAATTTTAAATATTTATTTTTAAGAAATAAACATATTTTAATTTGAGATAAACAAAAAAAATACCTAGTTGTTTTTGGAATAATTCAAAAGGGAACATCTTGATAAAAATTATTTCACTATAATAGTGCAAATACAAATATCCACTTGCTTCATAAAATTAACCATTATATCTATCAAGTAATGGGAAATAAATAATAAATTTAAGAGTGTCATGTATTAACATATTACAAATTCAAAAGGAGTTCAAAAATGATTAAGTGAAAATTGTTGTAAGATAATTGTATGCCCATCTTGTACTTCTTTCAAGGAACCATAAAGCTCATGAAATTGAATGCCTTTCTTTAAGAAATGATCTATATTCTTAGTTTTCTCTTTATAAATATGAGTATAGCTAATTCAAAGAAAATGATTAGAAGTTGCCCTAATTGTTGCGCTAGTGGAATGAGAGATTTATTTTGTGCTTGGAGGCTTCCTTTCATCCAATTTGTGACCATGGAATAATCACCCATCACATGAATCTTATCAATCTCTATGTCCAAAGTAGATTTTAGTAAGCAGTATAAGGCCTTGAATCCCCCCTGTTTATTTGTTCCTCTTTCTATATTACCTTTAAAATGAAACCAACATGTCTCTTAAAGATGTAGAACATAGTTAATATCAATGTTAGAATATTGGCCTTGATAAGCCCCTTCAATATATCCCCAAGCTAAATATTTGCCCATGCATACCTTGGATGGAATTCTCCATGTTTTAACCTTTGGAGTAACTCTATACTATGCAATAAACAAATTAATTGAGGCACCTACCTAAAAAGAGGGTTTCATATAAATAACTTACACTTGGGAGGGCTCTTCACTTTCTAAAACCCTTTCCACTACCAGTTTTCATCACCTAGACTTGGTCCAAAAATAGGTAAGTATAAAAAATTAGGGGTATAATTCCCCCCTGCTACATTCAAAGATGAGACTAATTTGCATGCGGAACTATTCAATCTTATAGTTCCTACTGGAGTTCTAATAAAATTTGATCCTAATTTTGAATTCATAAAATCTTTTACACAAATAAATAAATTAAACTAAAAAAGGAAAATTTAATAATTAAAAGGTGAATTTTCTTTTTGTTTTATAAACTCTAAGTAACTAAAGAAAAAACATGGAACCACTTATTTTCACTAGACATCCTGGATTTAGGTTAACTATGTAAAACCATTTCCCCTAATATCCTAAAGGAAAAGTAATGTGTTTTCATTAAATTTTAGGTTATTATATTAATAACATTGGTTATATTTCATTATATGTTATTCTTATTTCACTAGAGGAATCATCAACTGCGTAGGTCTTGTACACATGTGACATAAAGTGATTATGATTTCTACCATTATAACCCCTAGGTGAACCATCTCACCTCTCTACATGCGGTCGCTAGTTAGCAACTAGGGATTTGAACACGAGACGTGGTACTCACATTTACTTTACATTTTCATAGGTTTTCTATGTGAGCTCTATAGAGGGGGCTTTATGTTGATTATATATTAACTGGGCATATTTTAGGTGACTGAGAGGATGATTATTATTTTCCCATCTCAAAATTCAATTTTATAAGTAGTATTATAAGTTTTCTTATAATAACTTTGAATATTTTTATCCCCCGACATAGGGTGGTTAAATGGTGGGGAACACTCCACTAAGTGACATGATAATCATTTATTTAATGATGTGTGGTAAGGTTACCACTAAATTGTGCCCCTTCGTGGGAGTTTTTAGAACAATGGTCTAATAATGATATGGGTGAAGAATGGCAGTGGATGGTAGAGAGTTTGTAGGATCCATGGGATTTCGGGGAAAAAGAACCCACCTTGAGCTGAGACTAGATGCATAGATGGAAAGCAATAATGTTTCAAATAAGCTAGAAAATGGAGTATGATGACACTAGTTTAGGGAAGGAAAACGAGGAAGGAAGGCTAGTAAATTATATGCCATTTCAGGGAACTCTTTATGCGTAGACATTGTTGGAAGTTACATTCCTATATGAACATACTATTCCTAGGGTTGGAAGTCTAAGAAAAAAAGGAGAAATAATGTATGTTGGGGAATGGATTTAGCCTTGCATATAGGTTTGGTGCTTATCCTCAATTGGAAGATAGGAAGTTCGGGTTTTTCTATGCCCATAGAAATCTAAGAGCAAAGGGAATATCGTTGGTTTGCAATATTTCTTTTTCTTCACTCTATATTTCCATATAGTAATAATTGTTTTGATTTTACTATTAGTAGGAAGTTCAGGTTATTTAATACCCTACTTTTATAAACTCACTCTAGGTCTATTAGTTTTAGTTTTTTTTCATTGTTTGGTAATCATATTTGGTACCTGAATTTAGAGGCTAAGTATTTTTTAGCTTGGTATCACTCTATTGATTCTAATAATTCTAGTTTTTTTGGAGACTCAGTCTTGGGTTCTGTATTTCCCTATAGGGATATATTCTATTGTTTCATTTTTGAAAGCACTACTCTCCCCTCCACTGTTCTTATCCTTCTTTGTGTGACGCAATATCCATCAGCCCTCACTAGTGTTTCCACTCCCAAGGTGGTGTTCTATTCTATGTTTGATATGGTGGTTATAAATTGTCTTTTAGGTTATAAACAAATTTGGGAAAGAGGTCACCTACTCCCCCCCGACCCCCTACCTCATCTCCATCTTTCATAGATCAAACCCATGCAAAATTAGTGGCCTGTGCCATAGTGGATAGATCTAGAAATATCATCCCTAAAGTGGTAGAAAAGGTCCTTTTTGAAGAAAAATATCTTTTGAGATAGAATAGAGGATTTATACCTAATAAGCTTGTGGAAATAGAGACCAGGGATTGGATCCTTGATGTAGGTAGTTTCACTAGGGGGAAGACCTCATCCTATATGCAGATAGTTAACCTATGCTTGCACATGAAAACGTTGATGGGTAGTGTTCTCATTGATAAAGCTAACACATAATACGAGTTCACAATCTGTATGGAGGAAATAGAGGAGAAGGTAGAAAAGTTGGATAGGAAAATCACAACGCTGGTAATGGATTTGGGAAACTATGTTAATTCCTCCTCCTCTGATGATGAAAGTGAAAAACAACCACCTTTTTAGGTGGATCACCCTCCAAAAATATGATCAAGCAAGCTTGTTAACTAAAGAAGAGCATGGATAAAGGAGATGAAATGTTAATGTTTATGCTTAGTAGTTTATATTTTCTATTAGTAGGTAAGATATAAATGTATCTATTTCATAGGAATTTTTTATTTTTAGATGCATGTTTGGATGTTTCCAAAGCACCCCAAGATCACAATATTAACAAGTTGGTGGATAATAAATGTACAGAAGCATCTCTCTTATGAAAATTTGGGGTAAGAGGTATATTTTACAATCTAGTATGAGGGAGATATATAATTCCTTTTAAACCCTGATCTAATAAAACTCCCACACAAATAAATTAGTAGGATTGAATTAAGAAATAAAATAAAATAAATAATTAAATGAAGAAAAAAAATGAAAGAAGAAAAAATTATACAAACTTTAAGTAAATAAAGGAAATACATGGAACCACCTATTTATACTAGACATCTTGGATTTAGGTGAACTATGGAAAACATTAAAAAAAAATTCCCTAATACCTTGAAGGAAAAGTAATGTGTTTTTCATTAAATTTTATGTTATTACATTAACACTATTGATTATATTTCATTATATGTTATTATTCTTTCGTTAAAGGAATCATCAACTGTGAAAGTCTCATACTCGCATGATATAAGGTGATTCTAACTGTTACCACTATAACCCGTAGGTGAACCACGTCACCCTTCTACTTGTGGTCATCGGTTAGCAACTAGGGATTTGAACATGGGACTTTGTGCTCAGGTTTAATTTAAATTTTCATGGGATTTCCAAGTGAACTCCTCTAAGGGGGGTTTATATTGATTATATGTTACTTAGGTGTACTTTAGGTGATTGAAAGGATTATTATTATCCACTCACATAGGGTTCTTAAATGGTGGGGCGAACTCCAATGAGTAAGATGATAGTCATTTAATTAATGATCAGTGGTCGGGATTCCACTAAATGGTGCCCCTACATGGTATCTTGCATGAAAGTGATATGAGAAGGAAATGCAAGAAGAATGGGAGTGGATAGTAGATAGGTTGCAGGATGCAAGGGACTCTAGGAAAGGAAAAGCCACCCGAGCTTAGAATAGAGGAACATAAGTAAAACAATAAAGTTTCAAACAAGTTGTAAAATGGAGTATGATGACACTAGTTGGGGGAAGGATGACATGGAAGGAAGGTTGGTAAATTACACACTAGTTTAGGGACCTCTCCATGTATAGACATTGTTAGAAGTTACCTTCCTTTATGAACATACCATTCTTCGGATAAGAAATCTGAGAAAAAGGGAGAAACAATGTATTTTGGGGAATGGATTTAGCCTTTCATGCAGCTTGGTGCTCATCCTCAATTGGAAGATAAGAATTTCAGGATTTTCAATGACCAAAGAATTGTAAAAGCAAATGGGGCATTACATGTTTGCAATACTTCTTGTCTTCACTATAAATTTCCTTGTAGTAATAATTGTTTTAATTTTATTGTTAGTAGGAAAATATGGCTACATAGTAATATAATTTTATACAGCCACTCTTTGTCTATTAATTCTAGTGGGTTTTCATTCTTAGAAAATTAGAGTTGGCCCCTAAATTTAGACGTTAATTAGTTTTTTTAGCTTGGTTGTACTCCATGCATTCTAGTCTTTATGGTTTTGTTGTGGATGCACTCTTGGGTTTTGTAATTACCTACGAAGATATCTTTTCTTGTTTCCTTTTTTGAAGCATTGCTCTCCCCATCTCTCTTTCCATTTGTTTTCTCCCATTTTCTCTGACTCAGTATCCATTGGTCTTCACTAGTGTTTCCACTCTCAGGGTGGTGTTAAATTATGTGTTTGATAAGATGGCTAGATATCACAGTTTAGGCCATAAACATATTGGGAGAAGAGGTCTCTTAGGTCCCCACCTACCTTTCCACTAACTCATCACCATATCCTATGGGTCAAACCCATGCATAATCAGGTTCCTGTGCCATAGTTGATGGATATAGAAATATCATCCCTAAAGTGGTTCAAAGGACCATTTTTAAAGTAGAATACCATTTGAGCTAGAGCAGATGATTTATACCTGATAGGCATGTGGAAAGAGAGACCAGGGATTGGATCCTTGATGTAGGAAGCTCAACCAGGGAGTGGACCTCATCCTATATGCATATAGTTAACTTATATTGGCACATGAAAACTATTATAGGAAGGGTTCTCATTGATAGAGCTAACATATGGAAGGAGTTGATAATTTGCATGGCAAAATAATGGAGATGGTAGACAAGTTGGACAGGAAAATCAGAAGGCTCAGGAAGGATATTGGAAACTATTTTAATTCCTCCTCTAATGATTGTGAAAGTGAACAACAACCACCTTTTCAAGTGGATCTCCCCCATGAAAAATGCTCAAGTAGGCATGGCAATTTAAGAAGAGCATGGATCGAGGAGATGAAATGTTAATGCTTATGCTTAGTATTTTATATTTTATATTAGTTTATATTTTGAAAGATAATTTTATATCCATGACATTGTTAACATGAAAATTTTAAATTTGTACTACTAGTCTAGTTTCCCTTGTTGCAAACCAACAACATGAAAAATGTTGTTATGTATATTTGCATAGTAGTAATGTAAAATACCTTACTTTACAAAAAAAAACTTTAAATCCTGTTATTAAATATGAAGAATTTCTTAAAAACCAAAACATATAAAGATAATTTTCATGAAGAAAACATATAAATTATATACCATATTCACTATTAACTTTTCTAAATTAATTTTTGCTATATACTGTGTATTTTTTTCATTAACTATTAACACTCTTAATATTGCATCATTGAAAAAAATAAAAAAGAGACTTGTTTGATAAAAAGATAAGGAAAACACAAGTTTGAAATAGGAAACATATTTAAAAAAAAAAACTATAAACGGTTAGCATAAATAAATGGTTAGCATAAGTACTATGTTATATAGATGGTTAGAATAAGTAATATGTTATATAAATGGTTAGCATAAGTACTATGTTATATAGAAGAAACAAACCAGCAAAGACTCCATGATATAAATAATATGTTATTTAGAATGAACAAACAAGCAAAGGTCTCCATTATAAATGTGTGAAGTCAACTAAACAAACCACCAAAGGGCTCCATGATATAATCAATGAATCTAGTTGCAAAGACCAGTGATGAAGGTTGAACCTCATAAGAAGATGAGCCAACTCCGAACTTGAAACCCTTTGGAAAGCTGCTTGCAGAAGCTCCTGCAACGATCAGAAGGTAAATGGAAAGAAAAGAGATGGAGAATAGCTTCGGTCCTTCCATTCCTGCCATCATACAAATTCTAGTCTTTGAGATATCAAACTTAAATGCCCAGTAAGTTATTGCCCGGTGGAAGACTTTGTACGCCATGTGCTTGGAGTCAAAGCCATATAGGGGTTTGCAACCCCATTAGCGTAGTTGGCCATTATCAGACTGGAGAAGTGTATGGTTTCCTCCATTGACCGATAGACTTAAACCTAATCCGATGAGCTGATACAAGTATCTGATAAAGTTTTGTTTGATCACGTATAAGGCTATTGATGATGTTGGATTTGATCACTCCGGGCATACCTTATCTCGTTTGAATTTGAAATCCACCTTCCACTCTTCGATGGTTTACTGCGACGACTCTTTCCACTTACAGATAGCGTGGTTTGTATCGAATTCGTGAGCCTTTCCTGGAAATGAGTATTGTGTGAAATTCAATGTTTATAGGGTTGTTGGGATAAAATAGATCCTAGTGCCAATCGTCACTTATGTTTAAATGCGTTGGAAGATAGAATTGTTGAGATAGTAACTTGAGTATATAATGTCACATTTATAGTGCAAATAGTCAATTATGTGTTTAAATGCGTTGGAAGATGGAGTTGTTGAAATAGTAACTTGTGAGTATATAATGTCACATTTATGTTATTTTTATGTTATTTATGTTATGAGTATAGGTTAGAATGTTAGTTAAATAATATAATATGTCGAGATATTGGTCATAATGTATTAAATTAAAAGTAATGTGTGAGTAATATAATATATATAAAGAGTATATAAATATAATATAATGCTATGTATGTTACAGTGAAATTCATTTAAGTAAATAATAAGAAATATTATTGATGTAATTAAACATATAATTGGTTTAGTTATATTTATTTTTATCTGGTTTAATGGGTACGTTTTTTTTTTCAATCTATCATTCAAGGTATCTATCTTGAAGATAGATTTTCGTTGGGATTTGAAACGTTAACAAGATGCAAATATTATTGTGGATGATCCAAATCACGAATTTCCAAAACACAACCACAAAAACTTAAAATCTAACAATATAGTATATAACATAATGAAAGGGTAGTTAGTATATATATATATATTTGAATTTTAATAAATAAGTTAAAATAAACATTTACACATTCTTGAAATTAAAAAATACAAATTAATTAATTATTACATAAAATAATTTTTATAACTTTTATATAAAAATTTTTCATATTATACAGATTTATTTTTATTAAATTTTATTTATTAATGAAAATAATAATTGTTAAAAATAAATTTTATATTTTGTTTTATTTATTTAGATGCTAAGTTGAATTTTCTTTTGTGAGTATTGTTTTACTAATTTTTATTGTGTAAAATAGCCTTACACATTTATTTTCATATGATTATAGAATGCACCATAAAACTCAATATAGTTGTATTATTTAAATACTCATTTACATAAAATGATCGATTTAATATTATTCAAATACCTATTATAAGGGTGACTTATAGAGTTCTATTAAAATAAGCTTTCATTCTTAAGGTAGATCGCTCAAATGATTTTTGATAGAATGATATGATTGTATGTTAAACATATCCTCATTCACCTTACATTCAACCATGCATCTGTTATTGGGGTTTTAAGTTATATCAACTTAGCCTCCTTTGTCATCTTATTGAATAACACAACCTCCCCATTCTTCAAATCTAAAAGGGGAACAAGACAAGGATGCACCATGTCCTTGTTCCTATTTCTACTAGTAGCTAAGGGTCTTGTAGATTATTAAAGGAAGTTATTATTTATGGTATATTAAATGGTATAAGAATTAGGCCCTTCCTACAACATAACACACCTTTTCTTTGTGGATTACATCCTCATTTCCTATGAAGGTATAAGGAAAATCATTGAAAATGTACATGAGATCATAAATACTTTATATGAAGCCACATGATTGAAAATTAATTTGGAAAAATACTTGTGAATCACTTAGATACTCTGAAATTTAAAAAGAAACATCATCTCTCATATATTCCCCTTTCATTAAGAGACTTTCAAGGCAAACAAAAATACTTGGAGCTCCATCTAAAAGCTAATCAATATTAGAAATTTTGGTGGATCTCGGTAACAACAAAGTTTGAAATAAAATGTAAATACAAGGCACAATGGATTATTTTCATAGGGAAACATATTGGTCTTGGTAAAGGAAGTGCTAAGCCATATTGATATATTAGATGACACTAACATAGATCCAAAAAGGTATCTTGGAATTGATCAATACACTTTTCTTTTGGTTCATTTGATTTGGTATACTTAGAATGAAAAAATTAGTAGTAGCTTCTTGGAAAAGACTAGCTAAATACTAAAATATCTAGGTGCGTGGGGGTTAGAAAAATATATTCCTATTAGAAAAATACCTTGCAATTTAAAATGTTTAGAGGTTCATCCAAGGAAATGGGTTTTAGGAACAAGTAACTAAGGAAGAATACCTCACTTAGGAACCCATTATCAACTAGCACCATAAATGCCCAAAATAATTGATAATGCTACAATCATTTGGAACTCAGTTCTATCCACTTTCCCTCTGATTAGAAATTGGCTAATCTAGAAATTTGGAAATGTAGAGCAAGTATTCATTAGAATAGACCCTTGGATTAGTTGTAAATAAAATTAAAAACACCCATCTCATCTCATGCATGAGCTACATAAAATGGAATATTCATAATAAGGCACATTGCTCATAGGAATCAAAGCCTAGGGAAATAGAGGTGGTTATCCTAGAGGGAAATCAAGATAAGGGAGGGAACTACAAAAACATAAAACTATTTCTTAAAATCCCTCCAAGGTTGTTTCATGAATATCTCCAATCACGAAAACCAACTCATATAGTCTCTAAACTTTATAGGAAATTATTAATCAAATTTCTGCTATAAAGTGCTAGTCCAAGGAAATAGTGAAGACCCACAAATTTAGTGAAAGATAAACTATGGGAAATTAAATGTAAATAAAAAAAAAAATATCTTCTTGTGGCTTCTTATTAAAAATAAGGAACTTAATTGGGGTAAAATACAAAAGAGAAGTTTTGAAGTCTAAGAATATGTTTCCTAAGCAAGAAATACAATGAAACGACTTGCATCTCATCCCATTCAAAAAATACTCATCTAAAGTTTGGAAAGAGAAAAATAAAATTATAATGTTGAATAATTTCTAGAAAGTTAATGCCACTAATGAAGCACTAAAATCATCACCATATAATCTAGCAACCTCCAAATATAAATCACTTCTATTTATGATAGTTCGGGTGATAGAGATAGCAAAGAACCATATTTTGTTTGAAGGCTTAGAGACCATCCCTATAAAAAAATATGGAAAGTATAAATATCCTATCATATTCCCTACAACATATAAACAAAAACCCAGTAGTAAGGACTATACAAGACCCTATAATCATAGACATGATCTAAGATTTTTTTGATGGAGCATCTTACTGAGATCCACTCCAAAGAGATAGTCTTATACTTCAAATAATCATTGAACCTCCTTCTCGTTTGGCATAGGAAAGGAAACAAACACTTTTTGTGAAAGGATAACACTATTCTTGGGTTAGAGAAAGAAAATTATCCACCTTCAAATTTATAAAATGACCGTGAGAACCATACATTGAATCATACATTGAATGAAAAGAACTTTCAATATACAAAATTTTACCTTACAATAATATAAGAAATAAAAACCACCTTATGAGGTTTCTATTATATATATTTTGATAATATCTACAAGGAATATAAATGTTAAATTCAATAAGTTGTTAAAATCTAAATAAACACTAAACATAAAGAGCCTTGGCAAATTTTGAAAAAGAAAAAAGCTCTCTTCACATAATATTTTGATGAATCTTGAATATAAAATGATATAATGTAGCCTATATATGTATATTGAAGTTTTAATCTACTATCTTATAATATTGCTTCTCCGTCAAGTTTTTAATAAAACACAGATACACTACATAAATATTATATACTATAATTAGTTTCAATTCATTTTTTTGTGTCTTATTAAGAATTTTTAAATATATCCATATTTATTTTTTGAACGTGGTGACCGAAATGTCCATTAAATAAATTATTATATTCATATAAAATTTATATTTAATTATTTTTAAAATAAAAATTAATATTTATTTTAATACATTAAGTATGAAATCCATATATATAAACGCAACCAATGATGTGTGAGAAAACCATATTTATTTGTTATATGGTTAATGAATGCCCCATAAAAAAAAAATTTATTATAATTCAATAATTTATTAAATATATTATTATATTCATAAAAAATTATTAATTGGTTTTAATTATTTTAAAAAAAAATTAGTATTGTTTAATACATTAGCTATAAAAACCATATATAAAAAATTGTAATGGATGATTTTGTCACAATTATTTTTAGTTTAAAAAATATTTAAATAAAGGGTAAAACAAATAAATATTATAATAAAAAATTTACAAAAAAATATAATTTATTTAATTTTATTTAAAAAGCATTTTTATATAAATATTTATAAATTATTCACGATGGGTTATTTTTAGAGAACAGAAGGTTAAGTGTCGTGTTTACCATTCTTAAAGTACAAAGTACGTCTCAAGGTTCAGGGAAGAAAGAAAAAAGAAAAAAATTGAAGCATCAAAGATGCATCCTAAAAAAAAAATTGATGGTAAAAGATGTTTGGTCAAACATCTTTTACCATCAATTTTTTTCTTTTAGAATGCATCTTCGATGCCTCAATTTTTTTCTTTTTTCTTTTTTCCCTGAAACTTGAGATGTACTTTGTACTTTTTGATGATTTAGATTTGTGAAGGAATGAAATGAAATACATATATAAACAAAAACACAAAGATATAGTGAAAACAAAATTTGAATTCATTAATACAAAGAACTGAAATTTGTTTACGTGCATAATGAAAGTAAACTAGCTTAGACAATGGTAGCTTATCTCTTAGAAGAGATGTGGCAGTTACATACCTTCTGAGTTGTGTTACAATGAGGCTCAAAAGCCTATTTATTAGTGATAAATAATGGAAATCCCTAAACATCAAAAACCCAAACCCTAGGAGATGAAGCATCGAACGTTTGTGGGCCTTATTGAGGTAAATTGGTACATCAACTTCCTGGGGTCGTAACTTCGGCATACGATCTTTGTTTCATGTGTTTGATACCTTGTTACAAATATTTATCCGACGACTACAAATTTCGACTACATGCCCGTGTTATAGCCAATGGGTTTGCTCGTTTTCTAGAAAAAATGTCGTCTAGGGCCTCAAAATGACTCCAAAAGTTCAACACTAAAAAAACTACAAAAATTAGTAAATTGTGCTACAATTAAGAAAACTAAAAGAAAAAATGGTGGGGGTACAAGTGGAATAGGTGGGTGGCCACCAATATCCACCTTAATCGACCCTCCTCACTTAGGAAGTAATGTTCCCCACTGCATTGAGTGCCTCCATGAGATGGTGAAACATCTGTTGAACTTGGTCCCTCGTGAGCCACTTGTCTTGGTGCAGGAGCTGGCTAGCTTTGACAAGTGGCCAGATCCTGCACCAAGACAAGTGGTCAGCTCCTGCACCAAGACAAGTGCCATCCACTAGCATCTGGTCTGTAGTGGAGTACTATGGATCTTTTTTGTATAATTGTGGTCATCTAGAGGTCTCATGGCCACAAGAGTTGAGAACAATAGTCAGTGCTACAACTAGGGGGTCAACTGAAGCAATTGACAACATGATTGGTGTTTCCCTTCTTGTACTTAATGTTCAAGTGGAATTGTCATCATGCTTGAATGATGGAATAAATCTTTTTATCATAGGTGGGGTATTTCTGAATTGTATCAGAAAGTGTCTCACTGTGATAGGCCACTGAATGCCCTTATTGGGTGAGAATGCACTAATAGCATAGTCGGAGGTGTTTGTCTCAATTTCAAATGGTTGTTGCAGGTATGGAAATGTGAGTACAGGTGTAGAGAAGAGGTGGTGCTTCAGCTCAATGAACGCCTTTTGTTGGGACTTGGACCAAAAAAGATTTTCTTTCATTTCGCCCTTGGTAACATGACTAAGAGGTCAAGTGATATGAGAGAATCCAAACACGAACCTCTGATAAAAATTAACAAGGCCCAAAAAGTTGCGACACTCCGTTAAAGTGGTCACGACTAGCTAATCTCAAATGACTTGGATCTTAGTGAGATCCACATGCAATAATCCACATGCAAGTCTTGCCCATCAATGATGTAGCCCAAATATTGGACCTGAGTCATGCCAAATGTGAATTTCTCCAAGTTGGCACATAGTTTGTGTTGCCGCAAGGTTTGAAGGACCTGCCAAATCTATTGTAGGTGCTCTTCCCAACTCCTCCTGAAGATGAAGATGTCATCCAGATATACAACCATGAACCAATTGGAGAAGGGTAACACGATTTCATCCAAAAACCTCATAAAAGTTTGAGGGGTGTTTGTCAACCTAAAAGGCATGACCAACCACTCGAAAAGGCCTCTTGGATTTTAGGCAATCTTCCATACATTTGTGGGTTCTATTGGCACTCGGTGATAGTCAGACTTAAAATAAATCTTGTTGAAATACTTGGCCACCTTGAGCTGGTCAAGAAGGTCATCAATCTGTGGGATTGGATATTTGCTTCTTACAATAATTTTATTTAGTTCCCGATAACCAATGAAGAGTATCCAAGTTCTATCTTTCTTCTTGACAAGTACAATTGAGCTTCCATAAGGTGGGGAACTTGGTGGGATGTGCCCTTTTAGTAGCAATCCTTGGATCTACTACTTGATTTCTTCACTTTCCAGAATGGAGTAGCGATATATTGGCCCATTAAGTAGAGGTGCTCCAGGAGTCATATCGATCGAATGCTTGACCTGACAGTGCAAAGTTGCCCTTATGGGTGAGGATACCATGTCCCTGTATTCTTCCATTACCTTATCTACCTGCTTTTGTTGCGTGGGGGAACCCTTCCTGGGTTCCATGGATGTGGCCATTATCTCCCCCTTGCTTTGAGAATGAATCAAAAAGAAGAAAAAAAAATGTCAGTCTGGGAGAGGATATTTCTACATTGCTTAGCATAGATCAAAGAGATGGCAATAGGTGGGGCGACCTCCAGTATCTTGTATAACTTATTGCCCAAAGTAATAATAATAGTGTGAGGCCTAGGCTGATAGACAACATGATGCTTCCACAAGTACGGTTGGCCTAATAACACATCACAAACTTCAAGAAGATAAATATCACACCATTCCTCATCCATGAAGGGCTTGATGTTGTAGGGAAGGCGACATTGCTAGTTAATGCAAAGATCTCATCCTTGGTGAAGCCACCTGATGGTGTACAGTTTCAGATGGTGTGGTTGGTAGGCTCAATTGGTTCATGACCTCTATTGAAATGAGGTTCTTTTGGCTCCCATTTTCGATAATGAACTATAACAGAGAACCCTTCACCCACATCTATGAGCGAAAGAGATGCTCCCCCTCCTCTTGATCTCCGGGCTCAATATTTTGGACCTTAGTGGTGGCACTAGGGTTTGTGTCAATAATATGTTGCCCCTTATCGTTCCACTTGTCAGGTTCTGCATTAGAATTAGAACATGCATCATATTTTGAAAATTTCAACTCGGCGACCAATGATTGCTTGAAGCGACACTCATTTGTGTTGTGAGTGGGGCTCTTATGGAAGTCACACCACTTTCCTATGTCCTTATTCATCTTTGTGGTTCCATTCTTTACTTACAACTTCGATGAGTTGTCCTGGGTCACTCCACCTTGGCTTTGTCCTTTGTTCTACGGTTTGGGGGTGCTCTTGCCTTGCTTTTGATTTGTAGATCCAAATTTGCGCTTCTTTTGTTTAAATTTTCGTTCAATCTTGACAGCATATCGACAAGATGCACCAAGTGAGGAGATGTTTAGGAACTCCATTTCTTCCTGAATATATTTGTGTAGACTGCCATGGTACTTGAGCACCAAATGTCACTCAAAGTCTTTGATACCCAAATTTGTGTGTAGAGTATGAAAAATATTTGTGAGCTCATGCACATCCTAGACCCTTTGCTATTGTAGTGTGGTCCATTGTATGTACCTGCCCTCATAGCTCTCCATGGGAAGCCTTAAGTAGTGAAAAAGTAATCTTCTCCTTATCAGAGAAACTATGGATCGAAAAATAACCTTCCAATATATTCAACCGTTTATCTACAACATCTAAATCTATTTTATCTTCGAATATATTGATATCGAAGTTCACTTTTACCTCGAAGGGGGCACCTCCAAAGTGACTGTTGGATGAAGGTGAATCGTCGGTGGGCATCCGCCAAAGGATTTGGGCAAAATTGTCCATCATCTCATTCATTTGCCACTTGAGGGCTTCTTTGAGCAACAATTTGATAAGACATCTTGCTCCCTTGTCTTTATCTTTTTCCGCCATGGGATGTCGTCAGTGTCATCAGGGATGGTCTTGAAAAGGCTCAACCAGTTCAAGTCCCAACTCCTTATACCCCAACCTCGTTGGGGACATACACAAAAAACTAGAGAATTAAGAAACCGTTATAATACCACTGATCGAAATTTATGAGGGAATAAAATGAAATACGAATATAAATAGAAACAGAAAGATACAGTGAAAACATAACTTCAATTCATTAATACAAAGTACTGAAAATTGTTTACATGTAGAATGGAAATAAACTAGTTCGGGTGATGGTAGCTTATCTTTTAGAAGAGATGTGGTGGCTACATGCCTTCTGAATTATGTTATAATGAGGCTCTAAGGCATATTTATTATTGAGAAACAATGGAAAACCCTAAACATCCAAAAACCTAACCCTAGAAGATGAAGTGCCAAAAACTTGTGGGCCACGTTGGGGTAAATTGGTAAATCAACTCCCTCGGGTCATAACTTTGGCATACAATCTTCATTTGACATGTACGATACCTTGTTAGAAATATATATCTTAGGACTACAAACCCTTGTTATAAGCTATGGTTTTTCCCGTTTTCAAAAAACAAAAATGCCTTTTAGGGCCTCAAAATGGCTTCAAAATTGCAAGACTCGAAAAAGCTGTCGAAAATAGTAAATTGTGCTATAATTAAGGAAACTGAAAGAAAAAATGGTGTGGTCCAAGTGGAATAGTTGGGTGGCCACCAATATCCATCTGGATCACTTGAATAAAGAAAATATTTAATTCTGGTGGTGGTGTGGCCGCCTCGTTGCATGCATAAGCATGTGACTTAATTTCATATCCATAGCGATGGTTTGTGGTCTGTTGGAGTTGACAGGGAGTGGTAAATGCTCACAAGTTTTCATAGAGAGACATCAACATATTCCCTCGACTCAAGAGGAAAAGAAAGGAGGAAACTTTTGGCGAAGTTGGTTGAATTTTCTCTAGTCTCAGCAAAGTAGGAACTTTTTTATGGTAATTTCTACAAGGTGCATTGGGTTGTTGTTTTGTGTGTTGCATGGTGGTTTTATTCAATCAAGCTGGTTTGGATGAACATAGCGCGGTGCAGGCAGTGGGGAAATCTTTGGGTTTCTCTGTGTGTTCGACTCCATGGACTCTAGTGTAGCTCCTTCAATCTTGAGTGTGAAGCTTCTTCTGACATGTAATGAATGGATGCCTCCTTATCTTAGTTGGGTCTGTCTTGATATTCAATGATATTATTTGAATTTCTACTAATATGTCATTGGAAAAGTTTTTATTTTTTATGGGTTCATTGTGATGCTTATAGTGGTTTGAATGGCCCTTTGGGTTACAACTCTAGTGTCTTTCCTGAGTTACTTGATATAGCTTGTTCTTCTTATTGGATTTCCTCATGTCATGCTCAGTTAATCTGGGCTTAATTCCCTTTGTGGCTTAGGTTTGACGATAATTTACGGTTTGATTCTACATGTCTATAATTTTGATGCCCCCTCCTAGGTTGTCCCTAGTAGTCTATTTTCCTTGGAGGCTCCTTGCTGGTGGGGGCCAATTCTTATTGGTTTAGTTGTATATATACCTTAACCTATGTTTGTCTCCCTCTGGTCAGTTTCTAATTCGTGTTTTAGGGCATATCTAGTTTGGGGTTTGTCATCTCTTTGTCATTGTGTTATTTGTCGTATATCTAAGCCCCAGGGCCCATTTTTCTTTTTTGAAGGATGAATGCGAGCATATGCATAGTAGGCATGGGTGGGGAGCCACAACCCCTAGGGCCATAATCGAGCCCAACAGCAGGCCCATGAAGACACTTATATTTATAGTGTAGTTGTCCCCCATAATACCTAGAATGAAATTTGCAATTTGGAGTCTCGTGTTGTTCATGACAGGCAAGCCTTCTTGAATTCAAAGATCTTAGAGGATTTATCCACTTGGATTCATAACCCGAGGCATATTAGAGGATGAAGGAAGAATTATTTTGGCGCCCTAACTTTGTATTGGTAGATGAAGACCCTGCCAAACAATACCTTGATGGACAAGTAGGATGAAAAATACATCTTTGCTCCTTTAGAGGATGTCAAATGGATGTAGCGTAATGAGAGGTTTTCTTAGAGAGGATTGAAAGAGAGATTAGCACACATTAAGCTCCATCTCTAGTGTAAACATGTTTCTCCAAGATCAAGTGCTAGAGATCGAACTCTTGTTATTTTCTCAGACACTTGAGTCTAAATGTTTATTTTGAGTTTTTGGTTTTAGAGTAGATAGATACTTTAGTTATGCTAGAAATAATAAAACTCATTGAATTTTGAACTAGTTACTCTATCAATAGATGATAAAAAATATTTGGTTTTCTATTAAAA
>APFE031400915.1:0-10492 GCA_000404065.3 Pinus taeda
TTTAGATATCATATACCTACTAAAGGCTTAAACGTGCTTATTGCTTCTCTGTGGTATACTGCAGTGGCTAGAAATAATTTGAATAATGGGTGAAGACTGTTGTGAATAATGGGTGAAGACTGTTGTTAATGTCGTTGTGGCAACAATTGCAAACATGGTAATGTGCCAAAGTTACTGAAGTTTTTCCTATGCTTTACTAGAAAGGATTTTTGTTCATAAGCTTCATTTTTCATGTTGCAGGTACAATCAAATTCTGCAGATGATGAAAATGGGCTCCCTTCAGCCCCATTTAATGAGAGTTCCTTTCTGACAACCCAGACAACTTTGAATACATCAGTTAGTATTCAAATATGTGTTTAGTATGCTCTCTTCCTCAATGTGGTTGAACGTGAGAAAGAGCATTCCTTGCTTTTTAGGTATTATGTAACCGATAGTTTTTCTCTATTTTGAAAAATACTATTGATTCACAATTTTAAATACTATTGATCCACAATTTTTCACAATCTTAAATACTATTGATCCACAATTTTTCTTTTTAAATCTATGGGGGCAAAACTTATGTACCAGCTAGATATGTTGGACGGAGCTTGTAGTAGGGAAATATGCATTTCTTATTTGGAGTTATTTGTAATATAGCGAAATGTTTTTAAACATGATTCTATGTATTTGTACAGTAGAAACCAAATTTCCCAAGTGATGCATATGTTAAATTGAAGTTCAAAGTAGCAAAAGGCGGCTTTAGAAAGGATATCAATGAATAGAAAATGGTTTGTAGTCAGTTGGAATGTATTTTTATTTTAAAATTTGTTTCTACAATAGCGGTAATTATGAAGTGGATGTTAGCTCATGAACTTGGTAACAAATGGAATAATGATGCTTTTATAACCCAAAAGCAACATATAGTTCAAGTAATGAAATTACAAGACCTGCCTAAACAGGGCCTGAACTATTTCATGGTAGGCCAATGTCACAACATCATCGCCAGTGGATGAATAACGGGATATAGTGACACTACATTGAAAGGTAAAGTAGTTAAGAGGCAGCTCCATGAGGCGTGAAAAGCTCTGATGAGGAGAAAGTAAAGTCCTAGTGTGTAAACCTCTGATGAGGAGGAAGTGACTAGCATGTGTGCTGGCCTGATTTGCATTGTGTTTGTTTCTAGTAGATCTAGATCTATAGGGAAATTAATTCTAGATTTTCTAGAACTCTCACATTTGAGGAGCTCCAAGATCAAGATGAAAAAACTACGTTTTTTCTTTGGGATTCCTTCCTCTCCCTTTTTGTTTATTTGAAGTCACGCAGGAAATCATGGGCATATTTCCAATCTACTAATTCAAGTGCACTAGAGAAAGCCTAGATTTGGGGTTTCGTTGGAGGATTCTCAACTAGATCTACCATTCCATCTTTGTTGGGCTTTCAATTCCAGATCTAATATTTAAACAACAAGAAGACTTGATTTGATTAGGATATTCGAGATATGGAAGGTTACAAGATCATTGTGAACCTAAAACTATCATATATCTTTCGGTGTATAAAATTCATAGTGTCGACCTTGAGCAGGGGGAGGGAAAATCATAGAGAGTATTGTAATAATTATTGTTGTAATTTTATTCTATCTTAGTCCAAATCTAACCCTCAAGGTTCTCTCTTCTGTAATAGATTGTTAGATCACTTCAATGTAACTACGAGGTTGCATTTTCAATACAAAAGTTACTCTTGCTGGAATGTTATGCATTTGTATGTTAATATCTTGATCTGAGTTAAGTTCTCTTTCGAGAGGGGCATGCTGGTTGGTTTGGGCCCACTATCCAACCTTCTTCTCCTCTAGTTATAGTGCGATTGTAATATGTTGTACTAGGTTACCAGGGATATTTTGTCAATACCTTTCTTTAGTGTTTATTGTGGTTTATTTTACATGTTTGCAGTAGACGACCTGCATTGACCTTGGTTTGAATGAATTTCAATCTACAGATTTGTGTGTAGATATTTCCTCTGTGTTTTAGTAATATAAGAATTGAACTAAACTTTTTCCTGCATTGTGTGAGCCAACATATATTATGTGGCATCGATCCAACAATGAGAGTCCACATTGTATTCTCAGGGACATATTATGTATTTATCCCAGGAATAGCTACGTATTTCCACATGTTGTAGATGATATTCTAGATTTCTTTATTACAAAGTATATTAGCTTGGATGCAATTACTCTTTTTTGTGCATGCTATGTAATGATTGAGCATAGCAATCTATTCTACATAGCTTAAGTAGATCATAACACCATATATTTGTTGTAGATTAACACCCATTCAAAGACGAATCTAAACTTGGAGCTAATGACCTGTAGCGTCCATTTTAGTTCTGATAAACGATTTGTTAAGCTATTATGACTGCAAGAGATCTGTGTAATGATATTTCAAGATCGATCTACTCCTTGTGGTAACAAAGTATATTTATGGTGCTTACTTATCGATTGAATTTTAGATTAATTTAATAACATGCGCCACATATCAGTAATATCTCGACAAATACATGCACCTGCATTTCCTTATTCTTTGCAGAGAAGTCTATAAGAATTATTGCACATGAAAGTTCTCAAAAGGAATATATCCCTAAAGTTAATACCCTGTAGCTTTCATTGGGGATTTCAAAAAATTATTTTGTGATTGTAGAATCCCTATGCAGTCATCTCTTCAATTATATTATTTTTCGCTTTGGATTTTTGGTAACACAATATATTCTCGAGATTTGTATATTTGTCGAGACTTGAATTAATTCAATGCTTATGCTTGAAAATGCATGAACATGTCTTTTTAAATATACAGTAAACTTAGGTTTGAATAATTATAATGTATTCTACTTTTAATATTTGATTTTCATGGCCAGATTCTGCAGATGATGAAAATGGACTCCCTTCACCCCATTTGATGACAGTTCCTTTTCGACAACCCAGACAACTTTGAATATCTTAGGTAGTCTTAAAATATGTGTTTAGTACGCTCTCTTCCTCAATGTGGCTGAAGGTGAGAAGTCACTCGGTCATGGAAGAAACCCAGTAGTCTTGAGTTCTTTTTTCGATATCATATACCTACTAAAGGCTTAAACGTGCTTATTGTTTCTCTGTGGTATACTGCAGTGGCTGGAAATAACTTGACTAATGGGTGAAGACTGTTGTTAATGTCACTGTGGCAGCAATTGCAGGCATGGTAGTGTGCCAAGTTACTGAAGTTTTTCCTATGCTTTACTAAAAGGGATTTTTGTTCATAAGCGTCATTTTGCATGTTGTAGGTACAATCAAATTCTGCAGATAATGAAAATGGACTCCCTTCACCCCTATTTGATGAGGGTTCTTTTCTGACGACCCAAACAACTTTGAATATCTTAGGTAGTTTTCAACAGTCAGAGTGTTGATTGATCTGGAACTCTGACTGTGTCGGATGATCTGGTTTAATTTAAAATTGGGCAAAACATACCAATGGAATCATTCCACCATATAGAACTTTGAATGTGCCTGAAATTCCTATTGGATTCTAGTCAAATTTGTGGTTGGAAAGAGGGTGTAACCAATTCTATTTTGTTAAAAACTGGTTGTGTTAACATCACATCTAGAGTTGACCAAGATGACCAGTGGGCAACGTATCTAAGAACTAGTGGATGAAAGGATAAATTCACAACTCTATCGATTTCATATAGATTATCATGATGTTGCTACCAACATTTGATGATAATTTGCAATATCAAGTGCCATCCTTTTGGAGTTTATGCCTTACGACGTTTCCTTTGCAACATGTGATGCAAATGCTAGTTTTAAACATACCAACATAACTTTTTAATAAAATTCAAAGTTTAAATATATTTACTTAGTTTACACTCTCACTAAATTGTCGATAGCTTAGATCAGGAGATCTTAAGCCATCTCTGTCGAGAAACTCCAAATTTGACAAGAGGAGGGGAGGGGGGACGTGATAGTTGAAAACCGCCGCATATTGACTTTCAAGAACTACGGCGACATGGCATTCAAAACCACTAGCCAACAACCCAACCCAATCCCTCCCCTCTACGGAATAATTTGTTTCAAAAACTAAGATATGTAATTATTTTAATATTCCACATGTTTAATTGGTTCCCTACGTAAACTCCAGACTAAGCACATTGGCTCGACATGTAACTATTTTAATATTCCACGTGTTTAATTGGTTCCCTACGTAAACTCCAGACTAAGCACATAGGCCGGACATGTAATTATTTTAATATTCCACGTGTTTGATTGGTCAGACTAAGCACATTGCCCGGACATATAATTATTTTAATATTCCACGTGTTTAATTGGTTCCGTACGCACGCCACTGACGCCTTTTCCTCTCCTCGTTAGCATCTCTCTTACCTCGATTTCCACCTCTTGACACCGACTTTGATGGATACTCTGAATATTCAAAACCCATTCGTCCACACATTTCATGGATTTAAAATTTTGGATATTTAGATTATTTTTAAAAATCTATTAATTTTAGTGTCATCTTATTTATTTAACAAATATATAATTTAAATAAGTTTAATGGTTAACAAAAATGTGTTTTTAAATTTTATTTTTAATATAATCCACCTATTCTATAACACATAAAATATGCATTATTTCAAAATTATTTTCCCAATATAACTTGAGCTATAATTAAATGTTACTTATGTCAACGATACTTTTAAATGGTTTGATTAAATGACACGATTAATTATTTTAAACCTAATTAATTTATCTTAAGCATGATTAATCTTTTCTAAAGGCACATTTTTTTTTGTGAACTTGGTAGTACTTTCGCTATTTATATTATCTATCCAAAATCAAATTTTCCATTTGTTCCAGGGGGCCTCACCTGCCCAAAAAAAACCAGGTAGCCACCTGTCAACATTAAAAGCTACCAGCTGAAGTGAAGCCTACCCCCACCTCTACCAAACTCACCTATGCCAATGCCTTTGATTCTGATTTTTGCCTGCTATTAAGAGAGAGAAGATGTGCTTCTCTAGCTGAAATGCAAGATGTAGCCTTGGAGGTGGAATCCAATATCATGGCTACAGAGAGACTCAAAGTACATGCTGATAGAAGGAGGTAGAGAGGCAAGTCTTCCTCTTCTTCTTCATCTTCAGAACCCAAAATAGACAAAATGACTAAAATGATAGAGTCATTGGCTACTGGAATATCCAAACTGAAGGTTGAGCAGAGTTCTGGGAAAGAAAAGCTTCCTAATACATTTGCTCCTAGAAATCCAAATCCATTCAGAAGAGCAAACAAACAGTTGCAGATCATTTAGAGGGGCAAAGAGGCCAGTGAAGAACAAAGGGTTAAGACTCCTTTCCAGAACGTAGTCATGGAGGACGAGCAGTTTGATGAAGAGGCTGAGATTCACTGCATGGAAGACAAGGGCAGTGTTTCCTTTCTGACATTAGCTGCCTACGAGGAGTCATTACTCAGGGACCAGACCAGTCAAGAGTGGGACAGGGAAGTTGTTCTACAGCCTGAAGACCAGCAAAGATACAACTTGAGGTCAAGAACGAGTAATGTCAAAGAGAATCCTGCCCAAAGAGTTGTTGTCCCCACGAGCAGTAGATCAGCAAGAAGAAGCGACTGACAGTTGATCCCATCATCTTCAAAACACCCGCTCGAGAGGTAAGAGGCCTTGACAAATCCCCTTCCACTTTCAGCTTTGAATCAGAAGTCCAGAAGTTAAAAATATCTGTACCTCTGACCGAACTTGTAAAGAGTGAGGGCTTTAAGAAGCCCATCCTTGATGCCCTTGAGCTGAAAGCCTCACAAACATCTCATGACTATGTGAATGTATAAGATGATAAACTTGCAGTTGTGCTTAGCCGAATGACTAAACCTGATGATGACAATTCCCCATCATTTTATGTCTCCTTGATTGTTCATGACAAAATCCTACACAACTGTCTATTGGACACAGGTGCCGGCCATAATTTGATGCCCAAAGCTTTCATGGAAGAATTAGGCCTTGATATTACCCGACCTTATCATGAATCGTTCTCCTTTGATTCAAGGAAGGTGAAATGTTTGGGGTTAATCAAAGACTTAGCTATCACCCTAACTCAGCTGCCCATGAAGAGCATGATGATGGATATTGTGGTAGTAGATGTTCCCCCTAAGTTTGGTATGCTACATTCCAGAGGGTGGATTAAGAGGTTTGGTGGGACCTTGCAAAATGACTTGTCCTATGCCACTGTCCCAGTTTTTGAAGGAGAAAGCAGAAGACTATATAGGGAAGCCCAACTGGCCTATATCATTAGTGACGAGAAGAATCCCACTAATCATCCCATTTACACTGTGGACACTAATTTTGGAGCATGTATTCTCCAAGTATAAGAATCCCATAGGGCCTTGATGCAGCTCAAGAAACCAGTAGGCCAGGCCATGGAAAAGGAAGGGACACAGGCTTGGGATATGTTCTTCAATGGAGCCTGTTCAAAGGAAACTGCAGGAGCAAGAGTGGTGCTGGTGTCTCCAAAACAAGAAAGCACACATCTGTCTTTTAAACTAACTTTTCAAGTCACCAACAATATAGCAGAGTATGAAGCTGTGATATTGGGCTTAAACGTTGCCAAAGACATAGGAATCAAAGACATAAAGGTGTTTGGAGATGCCGATCTCATCATTCAACAAGTGAACAAAACTTTCCAAGAAAGGCACCCATGGTTGAAAGCGTACAGAGATGAGGTATGGAGGCTGAAAGACTCTTTCGAAATGCAAATTGATCAAGAGAATGAAACCTTAGAGGAATGTCCCCAACCCCTGCTAAAGAACATAATTGGCCAAAACGACATTGTTCAGTTATCAAGCAATCATATACCTAAAGGGCTAGTGCCTCTAGAGAAGATTTTTGACCATAATGATGTGCCCCATAAGATTTCCCAAAAAGAAGATCAGTCTGCAGTCCATAGACATAACATAGGGAGTCCAGATCATCCAAAGGATATAAATTTGTCCACCCATTTGTCTACTGCCCAAAATTCTGAGTACTGCACCTTAATGAAGCAATTTGTTGATGTCTTTGCCTGGGAATATAGTGACCTTAAAACTTATGACAAAAATATCATCCAGTATAAGATCCCATTGGAGAAAGACACCATTCCTTTCAAACAGAAGCTGAGACCCATTAACCCTTTGCTCCTCCCTCTCATTGAAAAAGAAATCAAGAAGTTGTTGGCTGCCAAAAGCATAGTTCCTCTGAGGTATTCAAAGTGGGTAGCCAACTTGTTAGTGGTGAGGAGGAAAGGTGGAGAAATTGGAATGTGTGTTGATTTCAAGAACCTTAACAAATGTTCTATAAAGGACAACTATCCCCTGCCAAAGATGGAAAATTTGCTACAGAAAGTCTCAGGGGCCAAAGTTATGTCTTTCCTACATGGATTTTGAGGGTATAACCAAGTTGATGTACATCCAGATTACCAAGAAAAGACTGCTTTCACCACTCCTTGGGGCACTTTTATGTACTACAAGATGCCCTTTGGGCTGATGAATGTTGGGGCTACCTTTCATAGAGCCATGGATATAGAGTTTGTGGGAGCGAAGGATAAGCTTGTCCTCGTCTCCCTAGATGATATAACAGTATACTCCAGCAGCCATCAAGATCATTTGCAGCATTTAAAGAAAGTGCTTCTGAGAAAAGGAATTTATCAGTCATGGACTCCACCGGTACGAGCACTCCCACCGCCTAAAGGATAACACAACACCTGAACAGATCGGATTCACCCACTAAAAAAAGCAACCTCGTTCAGAGACTGCATCAGGCGGTTAAATGCAATTGGTGGTCAATTATGACCCCTCCATACCTAAATGGCCAGGTGCCATTGTAATGTAAACTCATAATACCCAGGAGCAAGATGTAATCAAGGTTGGGATTTGATGTGAGGTTCAACTTCTGGAGATTGTAGACACTTTGTCACTTGCAGCATCTCATCTTCATTTTTAGTAAATACAAGCTTCTTTTGCTGTTAACTACTCACTCTCCATTTTCCTCTGTTCTAAGCTTGTGCCTGATATGCTATGTTCTTGATCTCTTGATGTTCTTATTCTCTCCCTTATGCCTTTCATATATCAAATTAAAATATCGATGAATTTTGGAATGCATATATGAAAAGATGAATGAATGTTAAAAAATATTTTGGACTGTACTTTCTTGTAGCACATAAGTTTTTACGTTCTTTCCTCTTAATCAAATCAGGTGGAGGAAAAATCCAATCTAGATCCTCTTAGTACTCCATAATTTTTGAGGTTGTAGAAAAAATCACAGAGGTAACCACAGAAACACTTTCGAAACTCGGAATCTAGCCCTTCAAGGCTCACAGGGCATTAGGTAGAGGCAAAACCCAATCTGCATCCTATTACTGCTCCGTAATTTTTTAGGTTGCGGAGAAAATCAGAGAGGTAACCACAGAACCACTTTGGGAACTAGGAATCTAGCCCTTCGAATTTTAGACGGGGATCTTTCTTTATTATTTAGCTTTGTTTGACTGAAGGTAGTAGGCTATCTATTAAGTTCACGTTTGGGTTTTTTGTGTTGTTGGGTTGAAAGTGGGAAGAAAGGCTGTTGGAAAAATGGAGTCACAGGTTTGTGGTGATCAAATACAGAGTTTACATGCTAAACTTACATGGAAGGTTAGCCAAATTCACTTGATCCTTTATGACATATGGTGTGAATGAGAGGAAAAGAGTTAGAGATCTAATTAAAAACATAGCAGTTAAGAACTCTGATTTTAATCTTCAGGGGAAAACATAAAAAATATTCTTAGGTTAGAGACAGAGTGTACATTCAAACAAATTATGATCTTTATCTTCTTAGAACAATTCAGATTTTAGAATCATATATGAGAATAAAAGGAAAAAAAATTGCCAAAGAAATATGCACTTCACTAATAAAAATGACGCAAGAATCCTGTGATGATTGCATTGTATTACTAAAAATCTTATCAATGGTGGCTCTATGAGCTACTTTACAATACAACTCTTTTTCTTCAAACAAGTCACAAGACCTATTACTTCAATTGATGAAGTATTGATACAAATTCTCCACAAAATATCTTGATAAAAAAATATCAATATTTATTACGAATACCTGAAAACCGTGTCACAAAAATATGACTAAAATATAGGACATTCGAAACTAATGAATCTTCTTGGCACCATCTTTGAGGATTGTTGGTGATAAGGAACAAAAATTCAAATTTGATAGCAAGTCTTATTTGATGAGGTGACATCCAAGTCACTAATTACCCATGAGCTTTTTCCACACGAAATATTGAAAAATAGGGTCGAGTGATCCCTTTCAATATCTCAACCCATGAGAGCGGTACAAAAACTGAGAGAGGCTTTTGTAGATAGTGATGTTATCAACAAAAAAATCAAACCATGTCACTATCTCCCTCCCTCTCTAATTTTCTCTCTCCCCCTCTCTCATCCCTCCATATTTGTGTCTCACCTTTTATATTACCTTTCTCTCCCGCTCTCACTCCTCTCCTTCTTTCTCTCTTCATTCCTCTCCCCTATCCTTTATTTTAACTCCTTTAATGAAAGCAATCAAATAGGATTAGAAATCACCATCTACACTGAAATCAATGCATCTAGTGCAACAAAAATATTATTCCTTTCCCCCCCCCCCCCATCTATATCTATATCTCCCTCTATCTCTACTTCTTTGTCTCTTTATCTCACCTCCACCCAAAAACACATGTTCTCTCCCTCCATATCTATCTATCTCTCTCTTTTTCACTCTCTTCACCTTCCATCTATATCTCTATATCCATTTGTCTCTCTTTTTTATCTATATGACACTACAAAAAGATACACACTCTTTCTCCTTATCTATCTATCTCTCACTCCCTCTTCATCTCCCTCTCTCTTCCCCTTCTCCCCCTCTCTCCCCCCTTCTATCTATCTTACCTCCCTCTCTTGCCATCCCCCTTATCACTCCCTCTCTCTGTCTCTCCACCTTTCTCTCTTTGTGTCTTTATTCTTACCCCCCTCTCTCTTCCTCCGTCTCTCCTTCTCTCTCTCACATCCTCACTCACTCTCTCTCTGTCTCTCTCTCTCTCTCTCTCTCTCTCTCTCCACCCTCGAATTCTATCAAAAAACCCTCTCTCCTTTTCTGTCATTCTCCGCCCCATTCTCTCCATCTATACTTCTTTGTATCTCTATCTAAACCAAAAACATACAAACCCTCTGTCTACTTTATCTCTCTATGTATTTCTTCTTCCCTCCCTCTCTCCCCTTCAAACTTAATATCTTTATCCCTCCCTCTCTGCTTCTTCCTCTCCCTTCCTCTCAAGTCCTCTCTCTCTTCCTTCCTCTCTATCTCTTTCTCTCCTACCTCCCTCTCTCTCCCTTTCTCTCACTCCCTCTATCTCCCCACCTCTATTCCTCTATGTCTTTGTTCTTCTCTCCCATATATATCTAGAGTTAATATATATCATGATATAATAATATATATTATAA
>APFE031400925.1:1676-55464 GCA_000404065.3 Pinus taeda
CCATAATGCCAAAAATCTCCCCCTTTGGACTTGATGGCAACACCAAGATCATTCTCCCCCTTTGTCATCAAGGGCAAAGGGTTGTGCTCCCCCTAAGTACATGCTGAAATCTTTGTCCTGCTGAGCTGACCATGCTCCCCTTGACTGTAGGCAAGATCTGCGAAAGGATGTTCTTTAAGAAGAACCAAGACTTATGCAACAATACAAGACCTTCCTATCATCAAAAGACTTAATACATACATCCATCACCCAACCAAGTGGGGATCATCCATCCAACCAACATCAGAAATTTACATATGATGACCAAATATATTACATCTTCATCCCAGGCATAGAGGGGAAACCAATATAGGCCATTACATGACCTTGGCACCATATAAGAAAGAGATACATGACATAGATATGAATATTTAAAAACATGACTTATAAAAGTCATCAACAACTGATAGCGGTAGCAACTGTCAATCATCATTCAGATCAGCAACCAAGATTTCCTTCTGTTTGCCCTCTGCCTTTGTTCCACCTGAAATCAACAATAGCTATGAACTAGAACCAAAAGCTTCTAAAATAATGCCAAAAATGCATTATTAGAAGATTATCCTGTCCCCCTGAACCTATGTCGGATGGTCTCTATCAGACCCACATCAGAATATATTCAACCAGAGCCTACTCCTGATATCCATCAAGCCTTCATATACGCGACTTTCTCTATACAAATCCGCGTATGTACGTGGATACTCCTTATCCAACACGCATACACCTTTTTTCTCTGAAACTAATAAGATTTAACAGCAGGATGATACATCAACAACCCCCAGCTTTTGTCTGAGATATTCAAAAGTTTCCCTGGGCAGTGGTTTGGTGAAAATGTCAGCAACTTGTTCCTTAGAAGGAACATACTCCAATTTGACCTTTTGTTCCAATGCTTGTTCCTGAAGAAAGTGATACTTAATCGCTATGTGCTTGGTCTTTGAATGCATGATAGGATTTTTTGAAATGCTCATTGCACTTGTATTATCACATAAGATGGGGATAGGTGGTGTACAAGTGATTTGAAAATCCTGCAAGGTCTGTATCATCCAAAGGAGTTGAGTGCAGCAAGATGCAGCTGCCACATATTCTACTTTAGCTGTAGATAAGGCAATCAAACTCTGTTTCTTACTGAACCAGGATACTAACCTGGAACCCATAAAGAATGCTCCACCACTTGTGCTTTTCTTGTCATCCACGCTTCCGACCCAATCTGCATCTGTATAAGCATGAAGCATGAGATATTTATCTCTAGGATACCATAAGCCATAGTTTTGAGTCGGTTGAAGATATTTGAAAATTCTTGTCACTGCTTGAAGATGAGTTTCCTTTGGATTTGCCTGAAATCTCCCAACTATTTTCACTGCATGCATGATGTTTGGTCAGGTACCTGTCAAATAAAGTAAACTTCCAATGGTAGACCTGTAGGTTGGTTGATGCACAACTGCTAATTCATCATTTGCACTAAGACTGCATCCTGTAACCATGGGGGTACATACTGGTTTTGCATCTTCCATGCCATATTTCTTCAAAATCTACTTGAGATACTTGGTTTGAGACAAGAAGATCCCGCCTTCATTCTATTGGATTTGCAATCTAAGAAAGTATGTCAGTTCTCCAAGCAAAGACATTTCGAATTCTTTTTCCATCACCAAGGCAAAGCTTTGACTCATAGCTTCTTCATTGCTCCCAAAGATAATGTCATCTACATGCACAACAAGTATTAGCAATTTGTTATTTTCTATTTTGACATAAAGATTGCTATCTGCTGATCCTTTTGAAAAGCCTTGTTGATGAAGATATTTGTCCAACCGGTAGTACCAAGCCCTTGGAGCCTGTTTAAGACCATAAAGAGCCTTTTTCAGTCTGCCTACAAGATTTGGATCATTCCCAAGGATGAAACCATCTGGTTTCTCAATGTACACTTCTTCTTCTAAGTCCCCATTCAGAAAGGCTAATTTCACGTCCATTTGAAAAACTTTGAAATTCTAAAAGCTTGAGAGAGCAAGGAACATTCAGATGGCCTCAAGTCTAGCAACCAAAGCAAAGGTTTCTTCAAAATCTATCCCTTCTTGTTGAGCATACCCTTTACAAACAAGTCTAGCTTTGTTTCTAATAACTTCCCCATTCTCATTCATCTCGTTCTTGAAGATCCATTTTTTCCCTATGACATTCTTATCTTTTGGTCTAGGAACCAACTCCCAAGTGTTGCTCTTTTCAATCTGCTCAAGTTTTTCATCCATTGCCTTGACCCAGCTTTCATCTTTGCATGCCTCTTTTATATTCTGCGGCTCAGTGGAGGAGAGAAATGCCAATAGCTTGAGGCTTCTGCAATTGTTCTTCTAGTTTGTACACCTGCTTTCTTTTGCCCCAAAATCTGAGATTCAGGATGATTCTTCTGAACATACCTAGTGGAGTCTTTTCTTCTATTCTTATTTGTTCTTCTGGTGCCTCTTGAGGTTCTTCTTCATCTTCTGTCTGATTTGGAGAGTAATCTTCATCTTCTTCGATATCTTCATGATTTACCTACCTGGGGATGTATCCATTTTCATCAACCACTACGTCAATGCTGTCAACAATTCTTCCAAGTATTTTATTATAGCACTTATATGCTTTACTATAGGGAGAATATCCAAGGAGAATGACTTCATTTGCTCTAGGTTCAAGTTTTCCAAGATGTTCATTCGTATTCTTAACATAGCATTTGCTCCCAAAAATTTTGAAATGCTTTACCGAAGGGGTTTTACCATACCAGAGCTCATGTGGAGTTTGAGTGTTGTTCACTCGGGCATTTGTTTTGTTGAGAATAACAACCGCAACATATGCAGCTTCACCCCAGAAGGTTGCGAGAGTTCCAGACTCATCAAGCATAACACAGGCCATTTGTTGGACACCTCTGTTCATCCTTTCCACCACTCCATTCTGCTGAGGAGTCCTAGATGTAGAGAATTCCCTTCTTATTCCATGCTCTTCACATAAATCGAAAAATTCATTTGAGGTAAACTCCCCACCTCTATCGGACTTGAGAAATTTAATTTTGTAATCTGATTCATTTTCAGCCAAGGCTTTCAAAGATTGGAATTTTTCGAATGCTTCGTCCTTGTGCTTCATAAGTCCTAACAAAACCATCCTGGAGAAGTCGTCAATGAATAATATAAGGTATTCTTCTCCTCGAGGTGACCTTGTCCTAAATGGACCACATACATCTGTATGAACTAGCTCAAGAGTCCTGCTGGTAGATCCTTCCTTCTCAAGGAAGTTAGTTCTGGTTTGCTTCCCAAACTGACATGATTTTCATATGGTGTTGTCTGGAATTTTGATGTCTGGTAGAACACGAACTGCCTGGTACTTGCATGCTTTCCTTATTTGTGAGAAGCTTAGATGCCCCAACCTCCGGTGCCATAACCAGTGTTCATCATTCTTGCTCAAATAACATTGTTGTTCTCCTTCTTCAAATATGTATAGATTGTTTGGAGTTCTTTTGCCTTCGATTACTGTTCTTCCTGTATCAAGATCACGAACCCTGCACCCATCTGATCGAAATATCACCTCGTTCCCATTATCGCACATCTGACTGACACTAAATAAATTATGTTTCAAGCCATCAACATACAGAAGATTACCAACTTTGACAACCTCTTTCAACTGAGCAATGCCTTTTCCCTTTATGGCTGCTGGGGTATCATTTTCAAAAGAAACTTTCTTTCCCTTTTCTAAAGTAGTATATGATTCAATTTTTTCTTTATCACCTGTCATATGCTTTGAACATCTGCTGTCGATGTACCATTGATTTTCTTGACCGTCCACATATAAATCTATCCCACATATTTCTGATTGTGGTTCCTTGATTCTCCATGTTTTGGCACTTGAGGTTTGTTCCTTCTGAGTTGATTTCCAAAACCTGCTCCTGCATTCAGAATCTTCATGACCAAAATTATTACAAATAGAACATTCAATTTCACTTTCAAGGGCAAAAAATTTGTTATAGGTCCTCTTCGTGATTGCAGGAATATTTCTTTGTTTTTGAGCTTCTCTAGTCATGATTGTCTTATAGGCAACACATTGAGTTTCTTTGTGACCAAAGTTATGGCAAGAGAAACATTGGCCATTGAAGAAATTCCCGCGACTATCATCCAACCGATTGTAGTTTCTACTGACATCCAATCTTGAAGAAAATTGGGAACATCTTACCTGTGGCTGGTTGTATCTTCTGTTTGTCCTTAAGGTAGCATGCCCCCGATTTTCTTCATAGTCTTTGTTCATTCTTGAGGAAGACTGTCCCTGATTTACCTGATGATTTCTATTAGGCCTTTGCTTACTCCTTCTTGCTGCATCAAGATAACTTTTGGAGGTGGAAGCTTGAGATGCTTCTCCATTATACCCAAGACCTGTCTTGATTAGAGGAGAATGCTGCACACTAATAATCTCATCCAAATTTTCAGACCCTTTAACAAATTTAAGATTAAGGGCCTTCGTTTTCTCAATTTCTTTTCTAAGGACAATCATTTCACATTCTAACTTCTCCAGATATTTTTCTTTCTCATCAAGTTGAGATTGTAGAGAGTCAATGATCACATTACTTTCATCTAAACATCTTTTGAGTCTAGTAATCTCATCATAAAAACCATCCACATCTATAGCATCCATGTAATCATCATATTCAAATGCCATTAAAAGCTTATAGTGGTTACCTTGTTCATCTTCATCGCTATTTGATAGTCCATCACTACCTTCATGAGTGTAGTAGCTTTTCTTATTTGCATTCTGTTTCTTGTTCCATCTAACAGGTTCCTTCCCTTTGTCAATCTTATCTTTGTGAGGACATTTGGCAGCATAGTGACCTACTATTCCACAAGCAAAGAATTTGAATGGTAACTTACCTCGGAAACGTCCAGTGCCCCGTTGAAGATTTTTGACAAAATTTGATTCTTCTTCTTCTTCTAATATGTGTCCAGACTCATAGTAGTTTCCTTTGCCAGAAGCCTTGAAGGCAACTTCTCTCTTGTCTCATGGTCCACTTTTCCTCATTCCATAAGTAGTTAGAATTCCATGCAGCTGTGACATTTTAAGGTCTTGAAGCTTTTCTTTTTCTTCTATAGCAGAAACTTTAGATTCAAATCTAGGGGACAAAGATCTTAGAACTTTTTCAACTACAACAGCCTCCTTTACCTCTTCACCAAAATTTTTCATACAATTAACAATCTCATCTACACGAAGAAAATAGTTAGCCACACTTTCATCATTATACATTCTGAGATTTTCATACTGAATTCTGAGAGTTTCGAGTTTTTCCCTCTTTACCTGTTCATCTCCTTCATAGCTCAGAATAATCTTGTCCCATATTTCCTTAGCAGATTTATACTGCATGACTTTGACAAATTCAGATTGTGATAGACATCCCAATAGAGTATTGACCACCTTTGCATTCGTTTCATATTCCTTCTTCTTACTGGATCTGTGGGAGTGATGCTGGAAATTGTATAACCCTGTTATCGATGATAATCCCATACTTTAGTAACCCAGAGATTGAGATAGGCAGCTGATTTCTCCAACTTCCAATATCGGAAGTTTGTCCCATCAAAAACCTGGTGGCGCTGAATGATGCTTCCCTCTCGTAGTTGCTCATGATGAAAGGAACTTTCTTTCAAGCAATCAACTTCTTCAGAAGGACCTGAGCTGATACCATGTTGGGAAATAATACTGAGAGGGGGGGCGCGGGGGGGCGAGAATCAGTATTATCAAGTCAAATAATCCTTTTCAAAACCAAATTGTATATGCTACTTCAGTTAATTCAACACGCGTATATACGCAACTATTCAGAAGTAAAACCGCGTATACAGAGAAAAGTATTAATTTAATTAAACTTTCAGATGATGTTTGTTAATATGAGATGCAACATCAAATAACCAGTAACCAAAGACAGTAAAACAGAGCAGAAACACAATCACACACAAGAACACCAGATATAAGGTGGAAACATAATGTGGGTGAAAACCACCTGCTGCAATTCGTCTGTATCTTTCTTTAAATTAGAAACTTCTGTTTACAATGTACTCGTGCAGTCGTTTACCAATACACAGGTTGCAACCTGTAGAGAGCTACAACTTTCTCTCGTTTTCTAGCTTCTCCTGGAAGGGAGCTACAACCCCCTTAGCTCTTGCAGTAGCCAAGATACTAGTACGTAGGTGCTGGCCTACAAAAGGCTACAACATTCTCTTTCTTCCAGGGACCACGTTTCATAAATTTTTAGACTGGATCCATGAACATCAATCAATCATCAAGAATTTCTGCATCAAACAAACTCCTTTTCACCAACTAGATCTGAAATCAAGTAGATACTTCTCTGCCAGCTGTACCCAAACACAGTACCAGAAACCACACAACAGAACCTAGAACACAGCAACAATAAGTAGAAACAGCTAGATCACAACTTAAAGCATATACGCAATTTCAACAGTCTGGAACTTGCATGCATACGCATCTGCATATGGAACAACCTCCGTATACATGCCTTTACTTCACCTACACTGCGTGTATACGCGCCTTCACTTCACTGAACCTGCGTACAGATCTATAAAGGACAACACACTCTTCCAGATATTCAATCACTAAACCCAGATTATCAGACTTATAGATCAGACAAGCGCCACATCTAGCAGATCAAAATCATACAAAGATACTGTCATTCGGGCTTAAAGATTATGACCCATGAATAGAACTTATCCTTCCTTTTGCACTAAGGTTCCTCCTTCCTTCGGATCCAGATCTGCATCACCACCCAATATACCAGCTCTAGCACTTTATCAGATTTTCAATAATAATTCAGATGGTCATTTGTCACAAGATCTCCTTCCTCTTTTATAGTCTTAGGCCTTCCCCAATACCATGGTCCAAAACCATAACATTTCAATGCCATGAACCCAGAACTAGGGATCAACACTTCTGACGAGACGCCATGTTCCAACACATAGGTTCAAGTTCCAAGATCTAACTTCCATGGACCAAAAGAATGATCCCCAACATATACGTGCTTTTGTAATGTATAACCCACGTGTATATGCACCTTCATCTAGATGAACCTGCGTATATGTCTTTTTCTACTTTCTGAGTGCCTGAATTGAGATGTGATACCAAAGAAGGTTGCCATCAAGGACAACACCTGTGCCATAGCTCCAAACCTGAGCCATAATGCCAACAACTACCTCATTGCGTTGTAGGTTGAACTGTTCAATGTGTGTGCAAAGTTGACTCATCACCCGCAGTGCGCGACTCTCCTTGGCACGAAGGTCTATAGTTACTCCATCTTGTAAGAGGTAGAGCATCTCCAGAGGGAGCACGACCATATTTAATCTGACGGCTTTCAAACTACTGACTGTGGCCCTGTCAACCTCCTTCTCTATAGTGAGTGCCACATCTGGTAGCACTATAATATTGGTCACCCTTGTGTGCAACATTTCCTCGATAGCTGAAGTGCCGACTACGAGGCTAAAGGATAGTGTGTAATCCCATGGAGTGCACACCTACAACTCCTGCAACTCTTTCCAAAGAGCCCCCAATACTAATTGTTGTTTTTCCTCAAACTGTTGGAGGGCCTCCACAATGACATTCCTCACAATTTCTCTGATGTCATGCAAATCCCCCTTAGTGAGGGTGATTGGGTCGGAAGAACTCTTTGAGGCTTTGGTCTTCTTTCGTGGCACTATCTACTCTTGTGGCTAGGGATGCTTGAGTTGGGTGGATGTTGTCTACGGGCCCACACCACCTTATTCTGTGTCCGTCTCTAGTTCGGGTGAAGGTGATTTCTATCCTTCATGCTCTACTACTGTTTTTTTTTGCTACTCCATGAACTTCACAGCTTGACACACTGCCTAGTCCTTATCCGCGACCTCTTCCTTTCCATGTATTTCCGCCAATTGTGCCATCTGAAGTTTTGTCTCTTCCTTCTTGCGTTGCGTGACAGAATTCTCTATTTCCACTGTGGAGCTAGCTAGCGTGTGCCACTCTGATGGCCAAGATTAAAGGATAATGAATATCGCATCGTCAGTCGCCAAATACAGTAAATCATGCCATGTCGCCGTAGGGTCCTTCCACACCCTGATGAGGACATGGTGGAAGTCTGCTTTGAACTCTGCAAAGATCTACAAATTGTTGTAGATTGCGGGCAATAACTACAACTTTCTATTGATCCCCATCCAGATATTAATCTCCATTAATATCCAAAATATCTTGCTCTCCTTTATCCTCTGCACATCCCTAGTCACCAACAACGAAGCATAATTTGCTACCTCTAGAAGGTTTGGTGCGACCGAAGGGAAATAGCTATCTTTGGGTAGCTGCCATGCCATTAGTATGATCGACAATAGGATCCATGCATAATGAAAACTTTTTCCCTACTCCTGTGCCTCGTGACAGTTCACAAGGAACTCATGGCACAGGTAGTTCACCCAGTTGAACTGGACTCCTTCTGTGCATCGCACTGCTAGTGCAAAAACTGGCTCAGGAACCTCATCCATGCAACACTTCTGCATCACCTTCCCTACCAATATTTGTGTCACAAACTTTACGGTAGGGTTGTTGAGGCTGCAGATGGCATACCCTCACTTCTTCTTATCCAGTTTGAAATTCTTAATCATCGCTTCTCTGAGAGCCAAATCACCACCTTTTCCCTCTAAAATATTATTTGCATCCCCCCTTGAGAAAGGTATCCATGCGATCTAGTGAATTAGATGGTCTGTGATGGGTATGGGCTCCTCCAGCCAGAAGCACCCATTGTGCACCAAGCAGAGCAATTTTCTGATGACAAAAATGTCATTGGGGTGCAGTGGTAATGCAGTACCCAAAGCAGGTTTAGAAACCTTGCTTTCTCGACACCTCTGAGCCATTTGTGTGGCTCCAAATCCATCATTCCAGCCATCACATCCATTTTCTAGTGCATTAGCTTCGCAATCGCTTAATGCAAGAACTTCTCGTGGTCTACAAGGTCCCAATCTTCAAACTTCAACCTGTGCACCCATCCCAAGTGTTCCCCCTCAAGGATAATATTGTTTGGGAGCAACATAGTTTGTAGAGAGCTCTTGCTCTCATCTATATCCTTCAGTACATTGGCTTTACCCTTGCGTGGAGGCACATATTGAGGTAACCAGGTAATAGGGTCTACATGCTGGGTTTTAACATCCATATCTACATTCTCCTTCTCCACCAGGATTTCTTCAAATTCCTCCTCCTCATCAGCCTCTACATTGATGGCCTTCCCCTTTTCTTGCAATGTGAGCTTGGTCCTTAGTGCATTTCTGAGCAAGACGTGCACTAGGATCATGGCCTAGTTATCCTTCGTCGGTTTCAGTGTTCACAGTGATTTAGGGACCTCAATGATTATTCTGGAGCTCTCTAGGGCTTCCACTTCTAGAATTTCCTATGTGGCTTCATCAGAAGTCACTACTCTTGTGTCCATGGCCTCTTTGAGTGTTGACATAACACTACTCCACAGTTCCTTCATTGTCTCAAGTAGTTGCTCAAATAACGAATTCGCTTTCAGATTCTCGAATAAGTCTCAATTCATGAATACTTGAGCCCGCAACAACTCACTTGTCAAATTTCCAAGTGTTGTTTGCTGGACAAACACTTGTAACTTATAGTGCCTTTTGAATTTGAATTCGATCACTCCCCCCATATTCAGTCCACCAATGCTAGATTGGCAACAAATTTTCAAGAATCTAGCCCATAAATCTCGCCTTAAATGCCTGCCACTTGCTCCATTTGGCCTCAAACCGAGCATCAAATCATAAATAATGACTTTAACGGTTACTTTCCAACAGACCTACATGGAAGCGGATCTATCTTTGCATTGTTGCGAACCCTATGACACTTTTCTACTATGCATAGTCCTGACATCATGTAGTCCCTAGGTAGAGTAGTTTATAGTCCCAGGCTTCCTTTCAGCTTCCTAGAGCGTTAAGATTGTACTACTTCCATATAGTCACATCATTGAATTGTTGATGTATGGCTTCAAGTGAATGCCATTCACATTTCGTCGGAAGAGTTCTCCATTTAACTTGACCAACTATACCATGTCTCCATTTGTAATCTCCTTAATAATATACGACCCAAACGAGTGCATCTGGAACTTCCCTGGGAATTTATCAAACTTACTATCATACAACAACACCACATCATTTACCTTGAATGTGAGCAGCTTGATCTATTGGTCGTGCCATGCATTTTCATATAGTTTTTGGACCTGCTGGTGAAATCTAGCCAAACATCATTCTTCTTTGAGCTCATCCAGCTATGTGAGCCTCTCCTCTAGGGCTCCGTGATGCGTCATACTTATGAGCAATGCTATGCGCATAATAGGCATGATGTATTCCATAGGCATTATGCCTTCCACTCCATAGATAATCCTAAAAGGTGTCTGTCTCGTTAGTTTCTTGCATGTCGTTTGATAAGCCCATAACACTGTAGGTATGCATAGGTCACAATCACTTCGCTATGAATTGCATACCTTGGTCAGCGTGTTTTCAAGCACTTTTTTGAATGCCTCCACTATCCCATAAGCCTGTGGGTGATAAGGTGTTCTCTTTTGATGACACACCTAAAATTCCTCCATTAGTGAAATGTTCGTCTCATTCAGGAAATGTGTACTAAGATTGCTCATCAAGATCATCGGACATTGAAATCACGTCAATACATGTTCAAACAAAAACTTCATGGTAGTCACACCCATGCAATCCTTCACCAGTTGTGCTTCTGCCCAACGAGTCAAATAATCCGTCAGAGTGGTATTATAACTCATGGATATCTTTCCTTGAGGTTTAATAGGTCCTACAAAATCTATTGCCCACTTTTTGAAAGGTTGCAATATCATTGGTGGATTCAAAGGAATTTCATTCCTCCATGATGGCCTTCCTGTCCGCTGACATACATCACATGCCTTGCAATATGCTTTTGAACCCTGATGAAGGGTTGGCCACCACAACCCTATGCATATAATCTTTTACGCAGCTTCTCTTACTACATAATGTCCTCCTGCAATGCCCCCATGAGCGTCCACGGGGATATTGTTTCATTCAAACTCAGGTACATACCTTCGTAGTATTTCATCATTCCCCATCTTATATAGATGCCCAAAAATGACAAAGAAATATGTCGCATGTACCACTAATTGCTTCCTTTGTTGGGCAAAGATTCCTTCTTTCACAGTTGCAATTGTTAGAAAGTGTATTATATCTTCGAAATGTCCATTTGTTATACACACAACAAAGAGCTGTGCCTCAGGTAATCCTTCCTCCAAACTAGTAGGTTACTCCCCTATCTCGATGTGTGACAAGTGATCTAGCCCCGCGTTCAATCATCCAGGCTTCACAACAACTTCAAAATCATATTCTTGGAGCAGTAAAAGCCATCTGCAAATTCGCCCCCACAGCACAGGCTTATTGACCAGGTACTTTAGCGCGAAGTACAAGTGCACCTGCTCAAGTTGGGGCTTTTCTTCATAGACATGCATCCATGTGTGCGGATCATTCCACCCATCATACTTGTTTGTCAATTTCATCTTAGGCTTCCAAAATCATGTTCGCATCATTTTCCTACACTCACGCTAATCATCGAAGCTTCCTTTGTGCATACCCAAGCATCTTGTGGGTGTAGCGCGCAACACCCAGTGCAAGGCCTAGAAGCATTACTTTTCTAGAACCTCTCTTTCAAATGCATCCAGTAAGGTATTTACCTCATTTAGACCATCATAAGTAGGTATATTTCTTTCTTCTAATGACACGTGGTGCAGTGACTAGGTCATCCTATTACAATTCAACGTAGTTACTTCGTGTAACCAATTCTACCATCGTTCTACTTCTTCGTCAGAATCTGAAGTGCAGGAACTCTCACGCTCCCATATAATCCATCCATATGCAGTGAGATTCACCCAGTCTTGGTCTCATGCAATTATCTTGTAGATGTAGTCCAGATCATCATCACTCTCATAGTTGCAAATGGGTTCCGTATAGCACGATCCTTCAGCAGGATCCAGGGGTATTACTACGCACAATGATTTCTTTTCAAAGATCATCTTCTGTTTCTTGAGATTAATTACCCCATTCATATCAGTGGCCCAGTCAATTCCTAGGAGCATGGTGTAGGGATTGATTTCATCAACAATCTCTATCACTTCAAAATCTGTCAGCACGCTCACACCCTCAATATCCACAGTTATTCCCAGCAATTGCCCCATCGGTATGATTTTATATTGATTCGCCATTCTCAACTGAATTAGAGACCATTGTAGAGTGGGTCTTCCCCCTCGCCCCCATGTCTGTTTTGCTAATAAGTTCACATCTAAACCTAAATCCAAAATGACTTGATCCATCTCATATTCTCCGATCTGCACAGTGAGTCTCATTTCACACCCCATCCATGTTTTATGTTTTTCGATCTTTCGAACTATGTGCGGTTCTCATGGCGCAGTCCCAATACATATATTGATGAGCTCCTGTAACCATTTCACACCCTTACTATCGTGCAATAACTTCATACAGATTTTCAGGAAAGTTGTGAGCATGGAGGGATCCATTTTTGGCTTAGGTTGATCTTTGATTCCTTAAGTGGAGGCCTTAGTGAAGCTCTTCTTAGCTTCCATGAAGGTTTCCTGAGTGCACTCCAAATCAAACTCAACTTCCTTTGTCGAGGATTTGCAAACCCAGATGCTATCTTCTGGTTGTTTCCCTTTGTCATCTCCCATTGCAATTCCACTTCAGAGTACAATATTTACGTTTGGATCTTCCTCATGCAGCTTAGACCTCATCATCTATAGGTTCTAAGTTGGGAGATGTGGTAGTGCTCCTTTGTCATGGATCCTAGCTATCATTGTAGGACAATCTTCTGTCTCATGATCAAACAGTGTGCAATACTTGCATGACAAGTGCAATCGTGAGGATAGTGTCTCGACCTTCCACAATTGTAGCAAAGAAACTGTCTACGACCTCTACTAGGTCCTCCTCTACCTTGGCCTCACCCATGCCCCTAAAATCATGTCCACGCCATCCTTGCATTCTAGTCAAGGGGTCGCGTTTTGGCCTGAGCCCTATAGGTGGGAGTTTCAACTATCATCAATTCATAGCTCCTACAAGTACGCTTGTCATGTCCCATTGACCTACAAAAGTTATAGAACAATTTTTGCGGAGCTTGAGTATATACTTCTCTAAGAAGTGGCAGTTATCTATGGTATGCTTTTTGGTTACTTGAGAGATAGCGCACTACAAAGCAGTGACCATAGTAGGTCCTGCTTAAGTTTCGGACCTTAGAGGTAGCGGTCCTTCTACTGCAAGGTAATTTGTAAAGACTGGGTAGTGGTCTTTGTCATGACCTTGACTCTTGCATTTCATGCACCACACTTCTTCATGCAGTTCTATTCGAACCATCCTATCTTGCATCAAGCTTTGCATCTCAAGGCATAGATTCTTCAGCTGCACATGGATCTACTGGACTCCTAGATTAGGATCTTACATTGGGGTCTCATGCAGTCTCATAGCAATATCCAAGGCCTATACCTAAGCTGTTATCTTCTATTATGACAACGCACTTGTTAGGTGAGGTAGTAGTGAAGCTACAAACCACTCGAAATGTTGTCCATTTGTTAGATTCATATTAGCTTCATGACTCATACATTTTAGCCTCTGATCTAGTTCCCAAGGTGTCCCGCCTAGTAGCATCGTGATCTCCTTGAATCCAATAATTAACTACACTTTAGATTTAGGCCTGCTAAATTCCCTATCAATACCGCTTCAATGTCCACTGCTCTCACATTCCGGTTATTGTTGGAGTACTTAATATACCTGGTCAGCATGTGATCCTATAGGGCATTAACAAATGTTGCTTTCTTTATATGGTAATCTATAACACCTTCAACTTCCATGCAACCTTTACTACAAACCAGAATTGGTCTCAATCCTCATTTCCCAAGCCTTTGAACAAAGGCAACTTCTTTGTGTTAACCATACTAAATTGCATTGGTGGTGGAGGTGGTATAGGTTAAGTTAGACATGATGGAGGTGAAGTCGACAATGGTGTGGGCAGAGGTGGTATTCATGGAATTATTTGTCTTATCAGATGAATAACAGTTCCTGGAGAGACCTTCATGAGCTCTTCCTTGTCCCCTCACGGAGGTGAAATCGAGGGGCTATTTTATGGACCCTTATTTCCTTCGTTCCTGTAAATTCTTTCACTTTGCATAGACTTGAACATCAAGGTAACTGCATAACTTGCTTTTCACACAACAACATTTTAATCCAAGTCTTCAAAGATTTTACATGCTTACCTCATTGTCCTTTGAGAAAGCATCGCTATGCCTCGCTATCGCTAACTTTGGTGTCAACCATCAACTCAGTAAAAAGTCCTCCTATACTGCGAACAATCCAATGATTGCTGATGCACATGATCTTATCCTCCGATGCTTCCAACCATCACACTAGCTCTAGGGTCCACACAATAGGATTGTCAAGTTTCCACCTTCCTTGGCTATCTGCTAGCTTCGCGATCCAATCATATGGCTTCGTAGGGAATGACGCGAAAAATATTTTATGGATCTACGTGTACAGGTAACTATCTAACGACCATTTTTTTGACAGTCGTCGGTTTCTATTTTCCTGCTGCGAACTCGTGAATTCTTTTGTCCAACTAGCCTTCGATTTCTTTCTTAGTTGGATTCCAATGGTACGACATCACACATCTCTGTGTAATTTCCCATCCCGGCAATAGAACCATTTGTTGGCTTGAGGGGGCGTTAGTTAGCCAAACAAATCCCTACACTACTAGACCTCTCAACATTAGCCCACAGAGTGCAGACTGAAGTCTGACTCCACGTAGTATGGGGTGATGCTCAAACCAAGTTTCTACACCCTTGAGATGGTATGATGTCGTTTTATTCCAACTATTTCAGCCTTCGTGTAGGTAGCTTCACTCTCTGCTTTATCCTTCAGTACCTTCGCGAAGTGGTACAATTGGCTTCCACACAGTCCTACCCAGGGGCTATAGTCCTTTCGCGCTGCTAGAGTAGCAATCTACACTGTCTCTCAAACTAGGCTAAGTAACTTACTTGTCAGATCTAAATTAGCTTTGGGTAAATAGATGTTACTACTTTTTTTGACTTAACCAACACATTTATACACATTCACACATCATATAAGCATTAGAAGTGAAATTCATACCCAATATAATAGATGCATAAACAGGAAATAACTATGCAAAATGATTGGAAACTTCTCTTTATTAATGATTTCCAATGGTTACAGACTTGACTCACCCTACCCATTCAGATGCAAGGGTCCGCGCACTTAGCTGTAGACTACTAGGCCACTGCGCACTCAGTTGCAAAGCCTCTACCTACGCTATGACCCAAAACTTAGACTTACACTTCAGCACTATCTCACATACATCTTCATTGCTTTTTCATATTGTATTAGATATTATATGCCTTTGACTACTTAAAGCTTTGCTCTATTTACACAACCCCATGGACTACAGACCATGGGTAGATCTTCTATAGCTGACATCACATTATCAAAATAAGGGCGGATAACCCTATGAATCTTTAACAACTATGCGCCCACAAAATGTATAATCTTTACATTTGAATGCAAAATTGGACCAAAACTTGGGCTCTAAGCCCTAAAACTACCCTTGGGGGATCCCGTGCCAAACAATTTTAACTCTTGTTAAGAGTTGAGGTAGTCAAACATAACCGTAAGTAGGCTATCAAGTTGTGTTATAACTAGGCCACTAGGAGGAAAAGGGGTTCTATACTTTTGAGTGCAATTATTCAATGGTTGAGCAAAATAAAAAAATTAGTCGAGAGGGATAGGAGATAGAGAACACAAAGAGGATTTGTGCACTATAGTATCCCATAGGCCATAAGCCATTCTTCTTTGTACTCACAAACACTTTCTATTGATAGAAGGAGAGGAAAGCGACCTCACCTCCCAGCTCGGTTTTTTCTCTCTAAAGGGTTTCCGAAGTCATATATTGTGTCAAATGTGTGTGTGAGCTTTTATTTCATTGTTATCTATTTTTTTCTAATTCTAATTTACATTCATACACTATTAACAATAATATACAGATCCATAAATATATAGGAAAATAAAATTGTAATAGTGTAGAATTTATGATTTTAAAATAATTTTCTCATATCTATTATAATAGACTATCTAATCAAATATCCATAAAAAAAATATTCCAATGTAATAATTGTATTTCAACTTTTAAAAGTAAATTAATTAAAAATATATATATATATAATATATATATATATATATATATATATATTATATATATAATATATATATATATATATTTACTATAACAAGATATATAAATCTTAATATTTCAATGTAGAACTTTTATAAACTATTTGAATGTCTATGTTGAGACTTATTTCAATCTCTCTTTTTCCCTCTCTCCCACACACACATATATTTTAATGATTAAAGAGAAGAAGCAATTGAAAGTTAAAAAAATAAAATAAAATGTAATAAGATTAATAAGATGGATATGTGTAATTCATTCAATTTATAATATAGAATTAATATGGTATATTAAAATATTAATAATAATAATAATAATAATTGAATATGAGGTATAAATAAAATATTCCAATGTTCATACTAAGTAAAAGATCGAACTTAAGTTTGAAGACAAAGACAAACAAGGTCATGATAAATGTTGCTCTATGAAGTAGTGTTGATGTTATCAAGAAGCTCATCAGGAAGAAGACAACAATGTAATGAATAAAGAGCATCATCATAATTTCAAGCCCCCTTCATGAAAAAATATTCAAAATGTATCCAAGGGAATATTTCTCATATAGGTATCAAAATTCATTTCTTGGTTATTTCTTTTTTGATACAAATTTTAGGCATAAGGCTATGGAGTAAAAATCCCATGATGAAGATGTTTCTGAGTCTTGTAGAAAAAGTTTTGCAAAAATATTGGATTCATATGTATTGAATATAGAAAAATATATATCAATTGCTTCTCCATTTAAATATTATACAAAAATATTGGATTCATATGTATTGAATAGAAGAAAGTATATGTCAATTGCTCCTCCATTCAAGTATTGTTAGTATTATACAAAATACTTCAGATTCCACAATCTTCGTCACATTTCACCAAAATGAAACTTGGAGTTACCTAAATAAACCACGTGAGGAAAGGGCTCAAGCAAGCAAGTATACCATCACACTAAGGTTTGGAGAAGAAAATTAGTTGAGCCAAAATATGAACCTACCATGAGTGTTCAAGGCCCTTATATGAGTTGTTCATCATGTTATGTGCACTAACATAAAATCCATGATTTTTCTATTTGAAGTTTTTCCTATTACAGAAATTCTATGTTCAAAAATGAAGAAATGGGATTTTGTCACATGAATAGTTATCGAGGTTTCCATCTTACATTAGACTACTACCTCCAAACAACAGTGAAAGGGAAACTTTTGCCTTTCCTCTGCTTTTGGCCTGAACAGAATACATTGTCGAAATCCATAACGGTCAAAATTATTATCAAAATTTTTACCATAAACTCTAGCACCATCTTCATCACAAAAATTAGGTTCTAACTCTGTTGTAAAACCAATAAAATACATATATGAAAAGCCTCGACCAAAAAAATTAACATTTTCAAACCCATCAACGTGTGCGTGTCAATGTATATGTGTATTTGTGTTCGTCAAAACAAATTATATAATCATAATATAAAAGATCGATTGAAAATTATATATATAATTAAAATAAAATATGTAAGTCATACAATGAGTCATTTATTTATATTGCATCTTCTCTCACTTATAGATTTTGATTTTTTTTCTTTTCATAACATGGCTTCAACTCGATTATATAAACTTATACGAATATAACTTCTCCTTTAATCATAAATATGATTAATTATAGCTTAAATATAAGACAATTTATTTACATGACATTTAAAAAGAGCCTTTTCTTAAACTTCTTGACATTTTATTAGTTTACTAATATTACAGATGTTAGTTAGAAATCCCCGTTAAAGAGCATGAGATAGCACTAGCCTTATAGGATTCTTTATTTTTGTTACTTGTTATAACATTCATCCCTACGAACTACTGGAAGGAACGACTGCATACAACTTGGTTATGGCACAAGCTGTGTGCCTCTTGTTATTCAAATCATGTAACAACAGCTGTGGATGTTACGTAAGAACAATATTTGTTTTTCCAATTTTAAATATATGTTGATTTTGATGTATTATAAATTTAAAATAAAATATTTTTTTCTTCATTAATATTGATTATTTATTTCTAATTCATTCATGAAAATGTAAAAAATTACTAAATCTAAATACAATAGTTAACTCTCAAAGTGACTAACATAGATCAATGTTTCATCAATATATTTATCTATTTTCAAATAATTCTACAATATATAGAATATACCATAATCAAATCCTAAAGTATCTAATCCAAAAGAAACCTTTGTGTACCCCATATTAAATTCTTCGACTTCCTTTTACCTGCTATCTTGTGCACTCTATCGAGATCCACACCTAACAAATGGATTTTAGATAACGTGCAAATAAATCAAATTTAACTAAAAAAATGTTTTAATTTAAAATATTAGGTTAGGATTTGATATTGAATAAATAATTCTATTTGGAGAACAAAATAGTAAGTGTTCGTTATGTGCATAAGTGGCTTTCAAATTGCTACATATTCGTTAATATGGATTTCAAAAATGCTAAATATGCTATTGTAGCATTCATATCACTAGATTTGAAATATAAACAAATAAAATTATAAATAATGTTGACATTCAAAATGTTCTAACCTTATTTATTTTGAAGAAAATTCGTCAATATATATAGAGATTTAAGATTTAAATCTCTAGAGAAAATATGGTATTTATGATAACATAGTGTTAGATGTATTTTGATTATATTCTCATCACACGGTATGGTTGGGTAAATTCGTAAAACTCTATTTTTAATCTTTGTGAATTTTTAATGAATATATTTTTTGTAGATCATATTAACATTCAAGTTAAAATAGAAATTGACATTTTGTGTAGCTTGGATAATCTCAAATACTAAACTTTTGTTAAGAGAGTGAGTGTAAATTTAATGAGTGATCTAAATGAAGGGACACTTAGATCCATAATTTCTTTTGAGTGAAGTTGCATGCTATGATCGAACCATACTAGCCACACTAAATTCCCAAGATCCGTCCTCATCACTAAACTATGAACACTGATAGAAATTGAAGAGATGGGATTGGGTGTGCACCCATCCTCGCCCCCCCCTCCAGGATCAAGACCAAGGCATCAAGGGTCTCAAGAAGAAATAAGGGGTGAGCAAGGAAGGAAAATAAAGTAATAAACGAAGAGAATGGGAAAGGACGTAGCAAAAATGATAATATTGAAGATTATAAGTTCTCCCTAGATGTAGAAACATTGTTGCAAGATTGACAATGGTGCACAAGGAGTTGTTGGAGCATTTCCAATAGAAGGTAAACGCTTCAGCCTACTAGTATATGTGTCTATGCCTATGTGACCAATTGGAGGCTCATTTTGGTGCTTACCACTATGGTGCAATTGATAAATCACCTAGATAGTGAATTTTGACTCCTAGATTAAGCAAAACACCATTTGAATGTTGGGTGTAATCTCTATGAACTATGTTTGAGGCCATTGGATTGATTTTTTAAGATTGGCTGGTTAGTGGGTGGCTCATTGGATGACTATATCACTATGGTGCTTTCTATATATTAGTTAGCAACTTGGACATGGTGATATGAGTCACTATGGTTCTTTCTAGAGAGTTGTTAACCACTTGAAAAGTAGTTTGCAAAACCTTCAGGTGCCTGATATGAAAATACAAATGGTGGACCACATAGATAGTGGATTCGACCTCTTTGACCTTGGAATATCCCAAATAGACCCTGGGGGAATAAGTGATTTACTATGTTGCTCACTACAAAAGGGCAACTGATATACCACCTAGATAGTGGACTCCATCCTTCAAGTGTTTACCAAACTTTGGTGTGAATATCCCCAAGAACACCACAAGATTTGTTTAATGTAAAAAACCAAAAGATCACCTTACTTATCTTTTCTTCAACTAAGACTTATGTCTTATAAATACATGAGATAGTTATTAAAGCTACACATTTTAAAATAAAATATCACCTTCTAAAAAACAATCGAATTAAGTTTTATCTTTTATTTTTCACTACCCATGAAAATATTTCACAAATTACCATCCTTAATCCATATTCATTTTCAAGAAAGTAACTTAGATTTATTACTATTTTATAAACAAATATGGTATCCCTTCTTAAGAAAAGAACATGCATCCTATATTTATTTTTACATAAAATGCATATAGTTACTTGTTCTTTTCAAAACTCTCTAAAAACATACCTTTCAAAGTGACACTTTGAATCTATATTTTTCTTTCCTTTTACTACCGATATATATATATATATAATATATATATATTATATATATATATATATATAATATATATATAACTAATTACAATAACATGATCTTTTCCAAAGAATCTCAAAAATTACCTATTCTTCTCAATAAGGAATGCAGTTACTTATCTCTTAGTAAAATATATATGGAAAATATCTTGTAGACCAGAGAAAAACACCGTGCCTTTCAATAATCCATGATTTGAAATCTTTATTTAAAATTATCCACTCTTTCTTGACTCACCATGAAGAGGACACTGAAGCCAATGAAGAGTATCTATCGCCCAGGATCTATCAGTTAGAGTAATGTTCTTTCCCCTGATCTTTTAATTATACAGGTGTTTAGCAATGAACATTGAAAACTACACTATATTTCCCCTGATATTTTATTTTTGCACGTATTTAGCAATGAAAACTACACGAGTATAGTGCATCATGCAGTGACTACCAAGGAAAAGGGCGGTATTAATGGTCACATTCTCTAATTTGGGCTCTGTTGTTGAGCTTATAAATATGATTTGATTCCCCATATTGACCAAGCAACCATTTTTACGTCGTAAGGCGTTCCCTCTGCAACGAATTCCCCTTGTTGTCTATCTTTCAACCTTAAATACCGTTCGATTATATGTTAGATGATTGATAAAGGTTTAACCATTGGATCACATGTCACCAGAAGTCGGAGAACCAGGGTTCATGTCACCGGAAGTTGGAGAACCAATAGAAGAAAATGGTGATATGAAGGTCACTGACCATAGCCTCAGTGCGCTATGAGAATAGTTCATACCAGAGGACCTTCTCCACACACCGTGCGGCGCACTATCCTATGTTTCACTGCAGGTAATTACCCAGAAGGGATACGATGCAGCCAAGGCCAACATCTGGCCCTGTAGAGTTCGTGCTCCTGACGGGCTACCTACCTTTCCAGATGCAAATCTGTTAGTGATGTATTAGAAGATCTGAAGGTGGATTTCAAATGCCTGACGTGGTTTTCCTCTAAAGTATAATTTTGGTGCTCATCATATTTGAGTGCTATTGCACTGGTGTTGTTGCGAGATCCTTGGATTTCTGTTATTTCGTGCAACAAGTATATATTCATTATACCTGCTAATCATTTTCAAGAAGTGACTCTGAACACCAAATTCCTTTTTTTCTTCAGTATTCTTTCTCGTAGTGTATGTTAATGGAAATCAATTTCTTGTAAATGCAGTGGCCTTATTCATACTATGATACACATAGAGGATGTTGTTACCCTCGCATAGGAAAGCCTGCTTCTGACTTTTCCATTCATGGTCTCTGGCCCAATTATAGCAACAAGAAATGTCCACAGTTCTCTGATTCTTCCAAAGAATTCGATTACTCAAAGGTGCTACTCACTCTATTCTTTTCCATGCATGGTAATAAAATATAATGTTTGACTTATGTGATCATAGCCGGATTTTATGTATTGTGAGAGAATTTGCAGATTTCAAATCTAAAGGAAGATCTGAACAAATATTTGGATTCTTTAAGTTGTCCTAGCATTGATGGACACAAATTCTAGGTGCACGAATGGGAGAAGCATGGCACTTGATCTCTCAATGTTGATGAGCATTCTTACTTTGAGTCGACTCTTTCCTTGAGAGAAAATATGGACATTCCCAGGGCACTTAAAGAAGTAGGTGATCAGATACCACAAGACCACTGCCAAATTTATTCTTTCATACGAAATCAGTATTTAGATTTGTAATAGTAATTGGTAGTTTGTTTGAAGGTATTAAACCTGATAGAAGAGAATATAGTTTGAGGAATATCAAAGAAGCCATTAGAGAAAGCACTGGACAACTGCTAAGAATCGAATGTAACATAAGCAAGGAGGGAGAGCATCAACTATATCAGTTGTATGTATGTGTTGATAAATGGGAAGCTTTCACTGTTATTGAATGCCCCTTTTACCCGCATAGCAATTTCCCTTCCATGCTTGTATTTCCTCGTTTCTGGGACAACGATCACAAGATCCAAGAAGCTTTCACAAGAGAAAACAATACTAATGGAGCAAAGGATCATTAGCTCTCCACAATGAGCATTTCTTTCATCTGTAAAATTTTTAGGGCCAAGGGTTTGTTCAATCAGGTCGGACCCTTGATTCCTCAAAGCTATGATTGAGAAGAATTGAAAAAAGAAGCCATCCGTCGCACTGATTACGGAAACAGAGTCCAGGAGATGTCTAGGCCATGGCAGGGTATGACATGGTTGTTTTGACAACCTATTTGTTGTTTCAGCCTTCCAGTTTGATCTATTTTATGGAGTGATCAGAGATAGGCGAAGTAAGGTTAGGGTTTTATTCTGTGTGTTTTCTTGCTTCTCGAAAATTTACAAAAAAGGGCAATATTTTATACATTTAGATGATTATGCATTGCTTCAGAGCTTGGTTCAATGAATTGCAGAAAATCATGTTTGTATTGGTCATTGTTTACTATATTGGTCATAGTTAAATTCCAGACTCAAATCCTGAAAGGATTTCGCAGAGAAACCAGATTATTTTGATCTTGTTTAAAGAAGTTTTTTATTTTTTCAATTTTTTCCTTGCAATACTTTTTAAATCACTCAAGGCTAAAGTGGTTTTTGAATTATTTTTTTTTTTTTGTTGCCAACCTTCTGCTCAGGTCTTTCTTGTCTTGAGCATTTAAGAAAAATTTAAATTCAATATGCATGTTAGGAATGGCAAAGACAAAGGAGCAGGAGACAACAGAGACTGGGAAAGACAATGTCCTTGGAAAAAGAAAAGATGATTCAATGAAGCAAGAAAGAGATATGCCATCCAAGAAATGCCACAAGTTACATAAAGGAGATGCTACCCATGCCCAACTTACAGAGGATCAAAATTCTGAAAACCATTTACCAGTCTATGGTGAGACATAAAGTTTTGTTGGTCGCAAAGTTGAGGAAGAAGCCTTTTGTCAAAGCTCAAGATGAAGTGGCAGATTAAATGTTCCAAGCTTTCTACCTGTTGAGCATAAAGTGGTCTGTGTTTTCGGTTTCCTGGACATTAAATTTCAAAATTTTCTTTAAGGTTTTGTGACAGTTGAGACACTTCAGGATTGAAAAACTGAAATCCGTGGAGATTCATAAGAAATGTTTTTTAACATGCTGGAATTAAATATTACGTAGGGTTGAATTTCGAAAATTTTGATGTGATTCATAAGAAATGTTTTCGAAACCCTTTTCTTCATTCTTTAGGAGGCATTAAGGCACACGGGTAAAGCCTCACAGTTTTCGATGACTAAGTGGTGCCATTAATGTGTTTTAATGATCTATGAGACTAAAGGGCTTTAACAGTGTTGGATAGTGAATTCTAGATGGTTATATAGTTTTTTAACTGATCCTATAGGCTTTTTGGGGTAATTTCACGGTCCTGGGGTTCATCGCTTTCGAGGTTCTTTCTATGAATGAGTGGCTTTATTTGCATGTGAATACCATTTTGGGTAGTGGGATTTATGTTGTTATCATGGGTTTTTGGTTTTCTTGTTTTCAGAACAGTTTGGGCTGTGTGGTCCACCAAGAGCTTTATTTGCAGTAGTCTTTTTTGCTAGCTCCCTTAGAGCTTTTGAAGACTTATTCCTTCATTCCTACCAATCTGAGGAAGCTGCTGCTTATTTTTTAAGCTATGGATGATAATTTTTGTTCCATAAGTTTTGAGAATGCTACCCAACAATTTATATTGATTTGGGCAGATATGTGCCAAATGGTTTCCTACCTGTGAAAAAGTGTTGAAGCTCGTGGTCCAAAGTTTTATGTAAGTCCTAATCATCTTGCCATCCAGCAACCCCCTTTCAAACACGCTATCTCATTCTTTATCTCGAGGGTTTAGAGAAAAAACCAATATTAAGTGCCCTCCCAAGACAGTTGAATAAGCCATTTTGCACTTTCTAGTTTTGTTTATTCCATTTGCACATAGTCCCAAGTTTCAACCAATGGATAAATTCCCATCAATATATGGATCAAATCTGGACTTCGAAGATTGTCAATAGGATATGTAAGACTGTAAGTGGCTATGGCTTTAATACAATCACCGGGGCTTTGTGCACATGAAGGCCCAATGCTTTTAGGTGCCAAGATAGCTTCTTTTTTTCTTCAGAGACCACCAGGTATTCTATTTGAGAGGCCCCTCTTTTGGTTGTGGACGTTTTAACAACCATTTCAATCAACTGTTATTTTTCACTAAAAATTTAAATATGAAAAATGCATCAATTTCTTCGTCAAAACTTTCATTTTCCTATTGACATCTGTCCAGCATCCCTCGATAATATATTCATGCACGTCTTTGTATTCAAAATGGTAGCATATTGCAAAATATAGAAATAATTAAAAATAGTTTCAAAAAATATGTTGCACAGATAGCAAGAGAAACCGGGCTTGCCAATGTTATTGTTGAATATGGCTGGCATCTGTGCACACCGGGGTCCTATAATAAATCCCAATTGGTCAAGACATGCCATGTGGGAATTCATGGGGTTTTCTATTAACTTTTGGCAGATTTCTTCCGGCCCATGTTAATGTATTGCTTATATAAATTCATTCGTTGAAACCCTTTTCTTCATTCTTCAGGAGGCGTTAAGGTACAAGGGTAAATCCTTGCTGTTTTGCATGACTAAGTGGTGCCATTAATGTGGTTTAGTGATCTATGAGACTAAAGGGTTTTAACAGTTGTTGGATAGTGAATTCTAGATGGTTTTATAGTTTTTTAACCGATCTTATGGGCTTTTTGGTGTAATTTTAGGGTCCTGGGTTTCATCGCTTTCGAGGTTCTTTCTATGAATAGAGTGGCTTTATTTGCATGTGAATACCATTTTGGGCAGTGGGATTTATGTTGTTATGATGGGTTTTCGGTTTTCTTGTTTTGTAATTGAATTCTATTTTGTGCTTGGCAGATTAACTGGGGTTATCATATATTGTGAATTTTGGCAGAGGAGAATTGTCTGGCTAACATTAGTTATGGAGAGAAAATTATTGGGAAAGTAGCATCTCAAATGGTGAGGTTATATTTGGTTCAGTTAAGCGGGCAAATTTACTGCTGCCGATCATGCCATAGCCATCATGCAAATGTTGATCAAATCCTGTCCAAAGTAGGTGTCGTGATCGATTTTGTTGTAGTGTGAGTGGGATGATTTTTATTTTGGTTTTCAATTTTTAACAGAGTTTTATGGTAGGGAAATTCCAGGCCTATCTGAAGTGCATGCTTATGCTTTTGCTCCAGATTTTTATTGCCTTCAGTTTGCCATGAGGAAGTAGTCCCATACATTATTCAGGTTACGTATTTTGTGGTTTGTTGAAAAAGGACAGTAAAGAATGTTTGATACACAACACAATTTCACAATTAAATTTATGTCAAAATAGGGCATTATTGGTTCACTAATGATGTTGAGTTGTTGTGCCATCGACAAAAGGTCCATTATCACCGTGGTAGATGGCATGCATTTGAAAACGATGAGGTTGGTTGCAAGTCATGGGTGATTATAACATAATATATCTCTCGTGATTATGGGTGATTGATCATAAGGAAGTGCACTCCTTTTTGGGCAGTTCCTGAAGCATGTCTCTTGAATCAGTTCCAAAAAGAGTGCAACATTATGTTAATATTCAATGCTCAGCTGAGTTGAAATTGGAGACTTGAGCTTTTGATGTTCCACATTATTTTGTCAAATGGATATTTTCATCTACTTCCACCACAAATGAGTGATGATGAAACCAACATGTAAATGCAAGGCTGGCATGGATTTGGAGGCAAGACAAGTTAGACTATAGTCCAAGGGACTATCGATAAACTACTCTTGGTGAACAAGTCAAAATTTGACGAGCTTCCAAACTATTTATTTATTTATTTTCAATTTTCTAGATGAGTATGGTATGGCTGGAAAATTTACATTGTTTTCTATGGACAAATCACTGCTCTTTGTGACTATGACACATGGACAATATTTGATACGATCCAATGTACGGTTATGTGCATGATGATCTACTGCCTTATTACCCTTAATTGTGCTTGCAATAACAGTGGAAACTTTAGGGTAAGTCTTCCGTAAAATGTAGTGACTAGCAAGGGAATGTCATTCTTGAAATTCTTTGCTTGTATGGGATGATGGTTTTGGGAGGGGTGTGGGTTGTAAGCATATTTAGAAATAATAGGGCCCAGATGGGAGGATGCGGCTAATGGTTTTTTGAGGGGGTGGGTTATAAGCATATTTGACATAAGAGAGTCTAGAATATCTTTAGGATGACAAAGTAAGTTTCCCCTTGTTTTTTAAGTTATGGATGATAAAATAAAATTCCATAAGTTTTGAGAATGCTGCCTAACAATTTATATTGATTTGGGCACATATGTGCCAAATGGTTTCCTACTTGTGAAAAAGTGTTGAAGCTCACGGTCCAAAGTTTTATGTAGGTCCTAATCATCTTTCCATCGAGCAACGCCCTTTCAAACACTCTATCTCATTCTTTATCTCTAGGGTTCAGAGGAAAAACCAATATTAAGTTCCCTCTCAAGATAGTTGAATAAGCCATTTTTCACTTTCTAGTTTTGATTATTCCATTTGCACATAGTCCCAAGTTTCAACCAATGGCTAAATGCCCATGAATAAATAGATCAAATCTGGACTTCAAAGATTGTCAGTAGGATATGTAAAACTGTAAGTGGCTACGACTTTAATACAATTATCGGGGCTTTGTGCACATGAAGGCCCAATGCTTTTAGGTGCCGAGATAGCTTCCTTTTTTCTTTAGAGACCACCAGGTATTCTATTTCAGAGGCCCCTGTGTTGATTGTGGCCCTTTTAGCAACCATTTCAATCAACTATTATTTTTCACTAAAAATTTAAATATGAAAAATGCATCAATTTCTTCGTCAACACTTTCCTTTTCCTATTGACATCTGTCCAACATCCCTCGATGATATATTCATGTATGTCTTTGTATTCAAAATGGCAGCATATTGTAAAATATAGAAATAACTAAAAATAGCTACAGAAAATCTGTTGCACAGACATCGAGAGAAACCGGGCTTACCGATGTCACTGTTGAATATGGCTGGCTTCTGTGCGCACCGGGGTCCTATAATAAATCCCAATTGACCAAAACATGCTGTGTGGGAATTCATGGGGTTTTCTGTTAACTTTCGGCTGATTTCTTCCGACCCATGTCAATGGTTTGCTCATATAAATTCATTCGTTGAAACCCTTTTCTTCATTCTTCAGGAGGCGTTAAGGTACGATAGTAAATCCTCCCAGTTTTGGATGACTAAGTGGTACCATTAATGTGGTTTAATGATCTATGAGACTAAAGGGTTTTAACAGTTGTTGGATAGTGAATTCTAGATGGTTATATAGTTTTTTAACCGATCTTATGGGCTTTTTGGTGTAATTTCAGGGTCCTGGGGTTCATCGCTTTTGAGGTTCTTTCTATGAATGGAGTTGCTTTATTTGCATGTGAATACCATTTTGGGTAGTGGGATTTATGTTTTTATCATGGGTTCTTGGTTTTATTGTTTTGTAATTGAATTCTATTTTGTGCTTGGTAGATTGATTGGGGTTATCATATATTGTGAATTCTAGTAGAGGAGAATTATCTAGCTAACATTAAGTACCGAGAGAAAATTGTTGGGAAAGCAGCATCTTAAATGGGGAGGTTATCTTTGGTTCACTTAAGCGGGAGGATTTACTGCTACCGATCATGCCATAGCCATCTTGAAAATATTGATCAGATCCTATCCAAGGTAGGTGCTGCGATCGTTTCTGTTGCACTGTGACTAGGATGCTTTTTAGCTTGGTTTTCAGTTTTTGCTAGAGTTTTATGGTAAGGAAATGTTTGGCCTATTTGAAGTGGATGCTTGTGCTTTTGCTCTAGATTTTTATTTCCTATAGCGTGCCGTGAGGAAGTAGTCCCGTACATTATTCAGATTACCTATTTTGTGGTTTGTTGTAAAAGGACAGCAAATAATGTTTGATACACAACACAATTTCACAATCAAATTTATGTCAAAACAAGATATTATTGGTTCACTGATGATGTTGAGTTATCGTGCCATCCACAAAAGGTCCATTATCACTGTGGTACATGGCATGCATTTGAAAATGATGAGGTTGGTTGCAAGTCATGGGCGATTATAGGAGAATATATCTCTGGTGATTATGGATGATTGATCACAAGGAAGTGCACTCCTTTTTGTGCAGTTCCTAAAGCATGTTTCTTGAATCAGTTCCAAAAAGAGTGCAACATTATGTTAATATTCAATGCTCAGCTGAGTTGAAATTGGAGACTTGAGCTTTTGATGTTCCACATTATTCTGTCAAATGGCTATTTTCATCTACTTCCACTACAACTGAGTGATGACGAAACCAACATGTAAATGCAAGGCTGGCATGGATTCGAAGGCAAGTGTGAATCCTTTTGTGTTTATTTTGTTGAGAGATACATTCTACATGTGAGTAAAGGAATCATATTTTGTTGAGACATACATTTTACATCTGAGTAAAAGAATCATATTCTATTCAGAGATACATTGTACATTTGAGTAAAAGAATCGTGATTCCATACTCAATGTGGATTTTTGACATATCATTTAAAAAAAAAATTCTAATAAAAAGTAAAAAATGAATATCCATGTTTAAATGATTGTAATTAAAATATTATATGTCTATAGAAAATTTTAGCTTTCACGCTGTATTATAAAGTAATTTTCATGTCCTAATTTAATATACATTAAAAAAAATTAAAGTGTATATATTTATGAGGAAGATGCAAATTCCTTAATATTCAATAAACTTTTATTAATATTGAATATATATACTAACTATTTATTCAATATAACTTCATATATAATTTTAATATACTAATAAAAAAAATATTCTATAATGTTAAAAAATTGAAATGAAAGAAAGTCAATTTTTTTGTAATAAGATATGATAGAAGACAAAATCTGTGTAATAAAAATAATGAATATGATTATTAAATAAATAGTGTCAATGAAATTAAGTAGAATGTTTAATATGTATATATAATAGTTTCAAAATTTTGGAAAATAAATAAATTTTAAGGTTAAAACATTTCAAGTAGTTTTATTATTTTATATTTTTACTAATTTCAGGTATATTTTTCAGTTTATTTTGTTTAAAATCCAGCTAAAATTTGTTAATCTTGTAAGTTTAAGTTATGTATATTGAACACCTAATCCTCTAAGGGTGGGTAGACACTTAACAATCAAAGAGAGTCCAAAAAACCAAGGGTGGCTCCAATGTATTATAAATATATATAGTTACAAATAATATCAAAAATTCAAAATTTATGTCTCCATTGTGATGATATTTAAGATCGTATCAGATCTGTAAGCATATTCCAGCAGTACTCAAATTTAAGCCACTAGTTTTTGTGGCTTTTCTTTTCCTGTCATTTTGCTGCATTTCTGCTCATCTTGCTACCCTGCCTATCCTACCTATTTTACTACTGCGTGACTTTGAATTACATCCATCAATTTTATGATATTAGTGTTTCACTTTTCCATGTCTTCTCGGGTAAAATCAAGCGGAATTCTCTGCCCATGGCCCCCGAAATAGAAAAATGTGCATTCCTCTTGCAGAAATGTTACTCTTAGAATTTTAGATTATAGAAACGTTGAAGTACCTAGGCACACTACCATATTTTCATGTCAGAAAGGTGCCAAAAGCATTTATTTTTTTTGGATGAGAAACTGCCTTTTGTGGTCTACGAATTCACTTGTAAAGAATTTTCGCTCTAATTCCTGAATTGAATTTGGCTTTGCCATCTATTCAACACGACCACTCGTTTGTTGAATCTTTGACCAAACGATCAAGCTTCTCTCATGGAATCAAATTTGTCTGGTCACTCAAGTTCTCCATTCTTTCTCCTTTGCTCTTTTCCCTGCAGTTCCCCACCACCCTTCACACGGTTTATACAACCTCTCTACACCCTCGACTCAACACGCCGGTTCCTGGACTCCTCACTCTTCCTACTGCGCATCGGAACCCACCTTTGTTGAATGTTGCTTTCTGCCTTGTGTTGAACGCTACACTTTGACTAGCATGAACAACACCATTCCACTACAACCATGTATTCGCTTCGGAATACGCCCACAAATTTTGTGGTCTGTTGTAATCATATGTTCCTTCAAAAGGTATTGTGGAAGACACTTCGTTCCTTTTCAATTTTTTACATTTTATTCGTAGCCACAACCTCCCTGCTTGTTTTGTTCTCAGTCGTGAGATTTCCCTTTGCATATTTAGAAATTTCTTCTAACATTTAAACTTCACTCAACTTCTTTCATTAATCGAACCTCAACTTATCAACGGTGAGTGTTATCTTCTTGTCTTTTTCGTAATAACAACTTCCCCTCATCCTTCATGCCCATCCAAAGTTTGGTTTGTTTAGGTTATGGCCTAGAGAAAGTGTATTGTTTATGACTGCACCTTCTTGTTGGGCATCAGTAGAACAACATCGCTCATATAATTTGAATGAGATATCACGCAATGCTTCAACTAAGAATCGAGATATAAAAGTCCAGTTTCGTAGAATAGAAAATGTGTTTGTCATCATGAAAGAAATTAGAAGGGATTCTTCATCCCAGGAGGACACGATCTAAATTGCCTACAGGTGTTTGGAGAATATTTCAATTGAGTTCACAAAATTTGTGTTTTTATGGCTTTGCAATAGCGGGCATTCAAAGTGGTACATGCAATTGCGAGAGCGGTGATTTATGTGCACATTGATTAATGTCCGATTCATGCTTTATATATGTGTTGTATTTCATTCATGTCAGTTCGTATGTAACGTTGGTCCCACTGTTCACAACCCAATAGCGACCATTAAATTATGGCTTCTCCTATAACATGCAAATTTGTTTCCCAATAATTGATAATGGCAACATTTATAGAATTGTAAACCCAATACCTGATTCATCACACAAGTTGATGATAATTACAAACATAACATTTATTCCGTTGCAACACGTTGATATTGATCGTGATAAGAGGGATGCTTGAACAATTAATGGTATAAATGAATTTGCTAGATCTGTTAGAAGACTTGTAGAAGCACATATTCGACCTAGTATATTTGAATGTCTTGCATTCGACATTATGAAATTTAAGGAAGCTATGATCTAGAAATGATCTAGAAATTTATTTGCGCATAGCAGAAGCACTTCCTCTCATTGTGATTTTGATCTACAATGGAATTTCTTACTTTCCTTTCTTTGCTTCCATATTAAAATTGTTGTGGAAAGATTTTGCTCATATAGTAGCGCATTTTCAATGGCTTAGAATACATTTTATTTACTTGACCTGGAGAAAATGCCTAAAATTATCAAGGTATTAAAGTTCTTAAAAACTTTGATACACTCTATTGATCATGATATAATAAAAATCAGTAAAACCATTCTTGATGATATACAAATTTGTCTACAAGATTCACATGAAAAAGTTGAATTACAACATTGGAGTCATAATTCTAAACCTATTTATGTTCAAAACATTGAGAGAGACTTCCATCAACAGCAAGAATATAAAGTTGAGGTTGATTCATATTCAGTGCCTAGTGTAAGAGCATAGTTGCATGTACATGTAGAAATTTAGTTTTCACTTCTCAAGCCCATCGTCAAACCTTGAGAAGAGCTTGTCAACAACAACCACATAACAGGTATCAGAGATGACAAGTAGTTGTCCTTTCATATTCCATACTATTCAAAGGCCATTCAATTTCAAAGTGTTGGGTTTTTTCATGGCGCTTCACTTTCACCTGTTCTAGATTCTGCTCTTCCACATTTGCATTGAAAGGTTGTTAAATGCCAACACTATGATTGGGTTGACCATATGAAAGATTATTGTATTGATCTTCATCCATGCAAGCATTGTGGTAAATGTAATCATTCTTCACACAGATGCTTCAAAAACAAACCTCGTGCAAGAACAAATATTCATCTGGGATGGATCTCTTCCTAGTAATGGGCTTCAATAGCCAAGAAGATATTCTATTCATACAACAAGATTTCTTCTCAAATATTGAAAAATCTTACAGTTGACATATATTCATCTTCTCAAATTATATCTGACACGGGGGAAAGTGATTGTTGTATACAAGCTTCAAAGCCACATCAAGTGTGCCTGAGCCCTAACCTAAACTTGTTGCCTAATTCAGAGTTGTAGCTAGAGACAGAGATGCCCCTGAGCATACCTTTGGTTGGTAGTCAACCTTAAACCATCTATGTGGGGTTGAGACCTCCATTTTGAGGTTGAGCTTCTCCCTCTTCAAAGAATTGTGGACACTTCCTCTAGTAAAAGACTTTAGCTTCTTGCCAATTCTCAAAAAGTTTTGGAATTGCATTAAGCATTCCAGAGTTGGTGGTCATCTTTAAACCACAACATGTTGTAGACCTTCCTTTTCTAGGTTGAAGGTCTCCCTCTCCAAAGCATCAAGGACACTTCCTCTAGAAGAATATTTCAACTTCTTGCTAGACTTGGAAGAGAAACTGCACTAAGCATTTGAATGTTGATGGTCATCCTTAAACCACCCCTTTATACAAACATTTTAGCGAGCACATTCAACCTAGTGTTGTCATGAATATTTTTGAACATTTTGTATTGGCTTTTTCTTCTTGGACTCATATATACCCCTTCAGATTAAAGGGAAGAATATTGGACACCTAATCCTCTAAGGGTTGGTGTGGAAGCTAAACAACCAAAAAGTATCTAAGAGGCGACTTGGAATATGAAACCAAGGGTCACTCCAATGTGTTAGAAATATGTACCATTGTGAATAATATATGAAGTTCAAGGTTTATCCATTAGATCTTTGGTCTCTGCCATGTTGAAGTTTAACAATGTAGTCAACACAATCCATGTGCAAAATGAAAATTTCAATGCATTTAATTTATTTATCCATTAAAAATTGTAATTTAAATAACAAAAATATATATATGAATCAAAGCTCTCATAATACAAATATTTTTATAAATAATTTTTTTAACTTTTACATTTTAAAGAGATTTACACATTAAATTCTCTTTACACATTAAATTGAGGGAATATATGGTCAAGATAAATCTAAACCATAAGGCAGCTGTTCTTCTCAAGTCATGTGAGAGAAAATGCGTCCATATTAACTAAAAAAAATACTAAAATAAATATAAACCTTACAACAACAATAAAATTTAAAATGCTATTATTGTATGGATGAAATTTTTTAAAATAAACCCATTTATAAACAACATATAAAACATTTGAATATTGTGTTCATTTATACTTACAATTCAAACAACCTGATAATAAAAAACTAACAACGAAGTTCATGGAAAATGATAATAAAAAAATAACAATGCATGGACTAATCATTTAAACGATGACTCATTTCAATATTGTGCTCATTTATACTTGCAATTCAAACAAAATGACAATAAAAAGCTAATAACGTAGTTTATAGAAGGTGATAATAAAAACGTAACAATGTATAAACTAATCATTTCAACGATCATCCATGTGTAAAATATGAACTAAATAAAATCAATCCATACATAAGATATGAACTAAATAAAATCAATCCATACATAAGATATATAGCTTTATAGTAAGTTTACATTTCCTCGAGTAAAATGAATTTTATTGATTATACAAGTTATAGTTCTGACATGAGATTCCTTAATGGACTCATATCTTTACATAGGTAAAGGTCAAAGGTTTCTCTACTTTTATTTATTCTTAACAAAAAAAATGTCAATGCCTTTATAAATATATTAACAATTCAATTATTTTTTTGGAAATATTTTAAATAAGCACCATGAAACTTAGAAGCTTCTTACTATTATGAGAAAATATTGGCCTTTTATTGTATTGTAATTCAATAATTACCATATATTACATAATTACAATACGTATATTATATAATTACAATATATTATATCAAATCTTTTAAAAGAAATATGTTGTAGTTGAAATAACCACTGCATTATTTTTAGAATATTTTGTAAAAAATAATAAATTCAATCATAAAAATTTGTTTATTTTTATTTATTTAGGTATATTTGTTCTTCTATTTTAAATTTATATTGATTTAGGTTTATTATAAACTTAAAAGAGTAAGTTTTTGTCTTTACTAGAATTGATTATTTATTTTTAATTAATTCATAAAAATATAAGTAAATTTTTCCATTATTTAAATTTCTAAATACAATGATTCAATTTTGAAAATGATATATATATGTCAAATTTCTATTCATACTTTCAAAAGAAAATACATTAGAAGACATGTAGTCTCACTTCGACTAATTTTGTTGACTACTACCAAAAGCATATGACAATGAAATAAAAACCAAAGAGAGACATAGTCCACAATTTCAATGGCCATAGGACCCAATAAATAGACATAACATTTAAAACACTTGTATCCATCCTAGTTGTTAGAGGTGATGGAGGTTGGGTTGTTCGAATCCGTACCATGAGGTGGTGAAGGATGAGAGGAGCATTGGACATGGTTCTTGAAATGGGCCATCTAGGCCTCCAGTTTCTCGAGCTTCTCTGATAGTAAATTCCGGCCACCCCAGTCCACCATAATGCACTCTCGGGCATGACATTGGAAATAATGAATTTTTCTTAGAGTTGATATCAATTCGACGTGCTCCTCTTCTCTAACCCACTTTCAATTCCCCAAACGATCTAGAATGGATTGGACCACATCTCGGTAGTGCTTGATGCAATATCCTTGACGCTAATTGTAACCACCTTGAAGCACCAATACATGATGCTTCGAACCACCACGATGAATCGAATCCCCTCACTTGAGAACGAGCAAAGCAAGGCGGCCACAACTCCTAGCTGAGCCTCGACTCCCTTTCTCTACCACCTCTCTCTCTCTCTCTCTCTCTCTCTCTCTCTTCGCCCTCCAACATTGTCACTATCTCCCTCCCCCTGCCTTCTCTCCCTCTCACCTTCTCTCCAATCCTCTCCGTCCCCCTTCTCTCCATCTCTCATTCTTTATCTCTCTATATCAATGCCATGCATAAACACTCTCTCTCCATATATTGCTTGTCATCCCTCTATCTCACCGTTATTCTCTCTATATGCCTTTTTCTTCCCTCCCTTTCTCTCCTTCCAACTCCATCTCTCTATTCTTCCCTCTCTCTTCCTTTCTCTCATCTCCCTCTATCTCTACACCTCTATCACTCTATGTCTTTGTTCCTCCCTCCCATCTATATCTAGAGTTAATATATATCATGATATATTAATATATATTATAATATAAAGACACTATTATTATATTAAAGTTTAAGATTGTTTTAATTACAAGTTATTAAGTTGAATAATATTAATATTATAATATATAGATGTTAATATTAATATTAGATTTAATGATGTCTTTTATGTGGCATGATAACAAAATTTATAATAAAACTACATCAAATGAATATTAGAATATTACAATTTTGACGAGGAAATATTTATGTGTATAAAGATTTTAATATATCAATAGGATATAGTTTTCCTATTAAAGATTCAATTTGCAAATAATTAACTAAAGGAAATATTAAAATATTTTAGAGCGAGATTTTGGATTATTTGTGTTGAATTAGCCTTTTTAGTTTGATTTAAGAAATGGTACTCTCATTGCTAAAGAGTACGAATGTTTAAAATTTTACCTAGTTTGGAATTTTAATGTTGTAATTTTTTTTGTTGAAAGTAAATTTATGATCCATTCAATGTATATAATAAAAGAACTATTAAAAGGCATGAAATAATTGTATTTTAATTTTTAATTTTTTTATGTAAACCCATGACATCATTGTATTGTAGGTTTTTCAACTATGAATATTTTCATTTTTGTTTGGGGCCAACATTATTTTTTACTATTTTAATTATTATTATTTATTGGAGAGAGCAAACATAGAAATTATTTAGATTTCTGATTTTTTATCATTTTGTTGGCCGACATTAGCTAAAATTTAACTTTGAGCATAAACATACTTACACATCAGGGTCATACTAGGTTCTAGAATAAATCGAACAAACATTTTATTTTTATAAAAGTATAAATAATTATATTTATTAATATTTTATTAAAAAAAAAAAATCAAAAAAAAATATGTAAGTTAAACATTTAAATCATTAAACATGACTATATTGGTTTAAATTTTAATTATTTAAAAAATTTTAATATTTTATTTTAAAAATTAAATAGATATATATATATTTAAACTTATTTAATTTAAAATATTAAAAAACAAAATTATTAAAAGATGAATAACTATCTTTATTAATATTTTATGAAAAATAAAACATATATAAACTTTTTTTTTTATATCTAATCAATGAGAAATTATTATCCCGCAAAGAATTTCTATTGATATTAATTTTATTTTATTTTACACCGTTTTAAGTAAGAATTTGGTAACATTGCAAAAAATTAAGTTAAATATATATCAATTATAGAAATCCTCTCACCGCTATAAGAGTGACAGCGAAGGCAATGAAAGCGAGCGTGTAACGGGCCAAGTTACGAACCACTCGCCCGTCCCATTCCCATCTCTTCATTTAGGGTCATGATAGTTTTTTAACCCTTCAATGAAATTGATGGTAACATCACTGGAAGCATTGTAGAACATGGCAAATATTTCTCTGGCTTATGCCTTTACATTAATTTCTTTTGTTTGTCCCAAAGTATATGACACAAGCTGTGTACCTCTTGTCATTCAAATTGTGAGGCAAGCGTGCCTTTCAAATCGTGTAACAACAAATGTGTCAATGTTACGCAAGAAGAATATTGAAATACAAAATTTGATTGCTACTACTGTCGACAAATGCAAAATATCAAAAAAAGCTCATCGCATAAACAACAACCTATAAAACATTTGAACACTGTAATAATTTATATCAAAATAAGCTCATCGTATCAATAATGTATAACATATTTCAATATTGTATTCATTTATATTTGCCATTCAAAGATAAATCCTCTTGCATAATGTAACACCCCAAGTTGTATAAAGTTTTATAAAGATTATTATGTTTGTTTTCGCTAAAAAGACATTTAAATGTTATTTAATTTGATAGAGAATAGGAATTATTATTGGAAAAAGTCAAGAAACACATGTGGTAATTACCTAAATTATAGGTGGTAATATTTAACATAAAACTGTTTGTTCATTTAAAAGAACAGTTGCTAAAAAGTATTTACCCTCTACTTGAGAGAGGTAATATAGAGAGGGGCAAGGAGCAGAAAAGGCTCCTAGAGCTGGGTGGAATAAACTACTGAGACAAACTTGCGCAATACAATCAGTAAATAGTACAATTGGAAACGTGACCGTAGTCCTGAAGCCTTAATAGAGACTCTAACTAGACTAGATCCAACATTCAAAAGATTGAAGGTGCTCAAGGGAGGGTCTGAACGTGATTGTCGAGCTCATAGTTGGGAGGAGAGACCTTTCAGAAAACGTTGTTTTTACAGGTTAACGATCAAACTTTGGTAGCAAGTTTCATAATAGACTTAATGTCGAATCATAAATAGTATTATATGCAGTAGTCATTAATATATGTCTACCGGGTTAATTAGAAAGAAAAACAAGAAGCTATCAGAAGTATCACTGTCAAACTGTAATTATAACTTTCACAATAACTACTAATGTATATGCAATCAATTACTTATACTAGACTATAGTTATTAACATGGAATGCATAGGAAAGTAATTACAATCATAAACTATCTTATTAAACAGTTTGCATGTTTAAGTAAATTTCCTAGAATACAGACCCTTTGTTAGCGATCACAAGATTAAATTAACATGGAACATAAACTATCATTTGGAACAAAGTTAGGAAAAGTTCATATTCTGTCAAAATCTCTGAATATGCTAAAAAATTATAACTGTAATTTCGGAAGAAGTGTGAAGGTAAAATCGTGATGAAATATAAATATATAGATTCTTTATTTAGCCATTGAAACCCACAGAAAGTTGAAGCATAGCTATTGCAAGCCAATTGAAATTCATAGCCTCAAAAATGTTCTAAACATATGTATATCAAAAGATAGAAAACAAAAAGATACGAAACCCCATTATAGAACTTCTATATTATAACTTAATTATTCACATTTAGAAGAAATTACATGCAAGATCGAGCGACCAACGAGCGCTGAGATAAACCTCAAACCGCTAAGAAATAGTATAGCCCTTTGGGTTTAAAATTCAGTTTTACATACAGAACCCTAACATGATTAACCACACAAAAGTTCGTTAAAAATTCTTTACAGTTATAGTCCATCAGAACTAGACCAGTACATTCAACCAAAAACACATATTGTCGCAAGAGACCGTGACAAGACATGCAACTCCTTCATTCATGAATAAAAAGAAAACTTACCTTTTTAAGTCTGATGATAGAGTCTACCTCCAACCTAAAATTTCGAGGTCACAATGTAAGAGTCTAGGTACTTAAAAGCCGAAGGATCCACCAAAGTATTTCATACCTACAAGACAATAGAAGGTAAGATTAGGCTAGCCTGTAGGGTTAAAATTGGTGGATCATCTCTAATAACCTATATAACAAAAGATATAGAAATAGGTTTACGTGAGATAAAAACACGCTTTTGATAAAGTCACCCACCTACAAAGGAAATGAGAGCTCTGTGTTAGCAACTAGAAGGCCAATCTAGGAAGAGGATAAACCTTCTAATGGGTATGAAATGAGGGCAACCAATCGAACATTCATTGGATGTTAACAATTTACAAAAGGAAGATGAGCTGGGGGGTTTGTAAACTTCATCCATCCTTGGAACTATTTTGGTCATCTCTGTACAACGGAAAAAACCAAACCCTCATTTCTTTCCTATTATAATAAGTTATTCCCAATTAGTGAACCTTCACCGAATAAGAATTTCAAGGCAATAGATAAAGAGTTGCCTTGCTGGGTATGCCGGACAAACCCTCCCGCCCTTTAACTTGGTGGAGTGCCATTGGCAAAGCTTCACCAAAAGCCACAACTGAAAACCTTACAGAGTAGCACAATGCAGGACTAAGCCTGAAAGAATCAGGAGATCCAACACTGTACGGGAAACTGGTTAGGGCATTTTGCAAACCCATCTTAGTCGTTGGGTCGAGGACCATAGATCAAGGGTGGAGATCACAATAGACAGTAGGCACACAACTCGATCCTGGCCCTCAGCATGTACAAGAACCGCATGGAGGCACAAACCATGGCTAGTACAATATGAACACATGCAAAGCCATGTGCACATAGATATGCTATGGTGGTAACATTTAATTACATTCAATGATAAGTATAATAGGTAGATGACATATCCCTGAGGATTACAAGTCATTAAACATATGAAATATTGTATGTACGAAGAATTATTAATGAATAGAGTGTGAAGCATAAAGTTTTTTTTTTTTTACCATGTATATTTTGGTTTCTGTAAAGTGTTGATGCTACAAGTGGTATTAGAGCCAAGTTCATACACTGAGGCCATTTGGGAGAAGCTATGTACAGGAACTATGTGCTTGAATTTCTAATTAAAAACTTTTAATTAAAACTACTTATGTGTGAATACAGATAACAAGAAAAAAAAATCACTCTAGCAAAGAGTACAATAAGTGCAATATGCAAATGAACTCAGGACCACCTGAATCACATGGGGAAGCCTATGTAAATGCTAACCCATATATTGGGATTCAGCTGGGCGAGGAATCTTGGCAATATAATGCAGTATTACTTGAAACAATGCAATAGTTGCGTGTGGAAATGACTATTTTGAGAACAGACAATGAATGCCTGCATGTAGAATAGGAAACAATCTTAAGAATTTTGTCCAATCAACAAAATCAGCACCATCGAGACCCTAGTGTAGAGGATCGAGAAAATACCACGACCACTCAGCATAGGGAAGAAAACACTGAATCTTCCAAAATAAATAGAGAGGAGGATGAGGGGCGCTCAAACAATGTATCTAACCAACAGAAAATTAAGAAGCAAAAGTCAAAACGACAGACAAAACTACAAGGAGAGTTTAAGTAAATTAAGCCCTCATTTTTTGAGGGAGAATATGAAGAAGCTGTGGAAGCCTGCTTAATCAATATGGGCAAATACTTCTAGATTTATGAATATATTGAAAAACGGATGGCACAATTACCAGTTTACCAACTGAGTGGGAAAGCGACTCTCTGGTGGGAAGAAATTAAGACAGTAAGGAAAATTGATGAAGAACAAGTCACATTGAATGAATTTCAAAAACATTTCAAAGATAAATATCTAACTGAAGGCTAATATGATGAGAAAGCGAAGGAATTCCATGAGCTAAGATTGGGAGCCTTAACTATGGATGAGTACGTGACTAGATTCACATCCTTACTCCGCTACGTGACTTATATACAAGAGGAGAGGGACAAAATTTAGTGTTTTATTAGTAGCTTATGGAAATTTATGAAGGAGAAACTAGAATTTGACTACCCTAAGACAATGGATGCTGTGAGGAAGGCTCACATCTGCTATCAGTAAATGAAATAGAGGAATGAAGGCCCAATAGGGTGATCAGGTAAGAAGGGTACAAATACAATCCCAAGTAGACATCTAAAATTTGTTAATCGTAAGAATACACAACAAAAGGCGTTTGATAGGTTTTCAGCCATAAATCCACCGAGAACTACATATTCTGAGAATAAACCAGGTGAATCGATCAAAAAATCTCCCAATGATTAGCAATCAACACCACCACTATAGTGCTAGGGTTACGGATAACCCATTATTACAAAATTTGTCCACAAAGAGCTAGAACAGAGTAGTTATCACACATGCGAGAATCATCCACAATTGGTGAAGTGGCAAGGAGCATACTGAGAATCAATGTTGCCTTGGATGATCATCAGACCGAATTCCAACCCATAATGATCGAATGTGAAGGTATGATTGGTAAGCAACCTATTTCTAATTTATTTGACCGAGGTACTAGCTTAAGTTATGTTAGTCCTAAAGTGGTTGAAAAATGTCAGTTAGTAAGTACAAAATTTTCAAAACCTTGGCTAGTACAACTAGCCACTGACACAAAGTGGAAACTTAATGCCAAGATAGAATGAGGTCCCATAACCATTTTTGGGATGCTTATTTACATTGATATTAATATATTACGCTTGGGATCTTATGACATACTAATGGGGATGGATTGGTTGGAAAAATGTTGGTCTCTGGTAGATTGTAAACAAAAAATTGTAAGTTTTGTTTGAGAATCAGGTCAACAGAGGGAATTACAAGGAATAAAAAATAGCTCCAAGCTCTATCCTACTACTGCCAACCAATTTGGAAAATACATTAGGAAAGGGTGTCAAATTTAGGCCATGCAGGTGGAGTTTACAAACTCTAAAAATAAAATGACATCGCGAGAGAATATTCCTATAATTTAGGATTTTGTAGATGTCTTTCCAGAAAATATTCCTAGCTTACCACCCAAATGAGATATTGACTTCACCATTCAGTTAATTGCAGATGCGGCCCCCATATTCAGATCTCCTTATCACATGAGCATGCCTGAATTGAAAGAGCTAAAATTGCAGTTACAAGAAATTCTAGATAAAAAATATATTCACCCGAGCATGTCCTCTTGGGGATCTCTTGTATTATTTGTACGGGAAAAACGATGGAACCCTCATATTGTGCATCGATTATCAATAATTGAACAAGCTAACTATAAAAAATAAGTATCCTTTACCATGCATTGATGATTTATCTATCAGCTACAAGGAGCTCAAGTATTCTCGAAAATTGATTTGAGATCCAAGTACCACCAGATAAGAGTAAAAGATTAAGACATTTACAAAACAACTTTTCATACTCGTTATGGTCATTACATGTTTGTGCTATTTACATTTGGCCTCACAAACACTCCAGCTACCTTTATGAGTCTAATGCATGGTATTTTCCAGCCTTATCTGAATAAGTTTGTGATGATTTTCGTAGATGATATATTAATGTATTCAAAGAATCAAGAGGAACACAAACAAAACATGAGAATAGTGCTACAGGCATTAAAAGAAAACCAGTTGTATGCCAAGTTTAGAAAGTGTGACTTCTTCAAGGACCAAATTTAGTATGTGGGTCATGTCATATTGGCAGAAGGAATTGTAGTAGACCCATAAAAGAATGGATGGCCCCTAAGAATGTCGCTGATATCATATCATTCTTGGGATTAGCTAGATATTATCGTAGATTCGTTGATGGGTTTTCAATGATCATTTTTCCAATGACATCTTTGTAGAAAAAGGGATGTGCTTTGTAATGGACAATAGCTTGTCAGCAAAGCTTTGAAAAGTTAAAACATTTGCATACTGTGCACCCGCATTAAAAGTGGTAGATCCAGAAAAGTCCTTTGTAGCTTGCATGGATGCAAGTAAGGAAGATGTTTGTCGGGTGTTCACATAGGAGGGAAAAGTGATTACTTATGAATCTCAAAGTTGAAGGAGTACGAGCAATGATATTCAACTTATGACCTTGAGTTGACAACATTCGTACATGCACTTAAAATCTGGAGGCATTACCTTTTGAGGAAGAAATATTTTTTCTGCTAACCGATCATAGTAGCCTTACCAATTTCTTCCATCAATCTAGTCTAAATGCGAGACATGCTAGATGGACGACATTCTTAAGAGAATTCGACTTTGAAATGAAAAATTTAAAAGGGAAAGAAAACCTCATGGCTTATGCATTAAGCAGAAAATTGCACTATATCTATGAGATCTGAATGAGCCAAGAAACCTCAAATATTCCTGAAATTATAAAGGAGGCAGCTAATAGGGATCCATAATATACTTTCCTCTCGTAAAAAACAAAACAAGCCTTATAGAAAGAAGAAAAATCAGAACTTGGAATAAATTCTGATAATCTTCTCACTTTTAAAAGTAGAATTTATATTCCAAATCAAACCTCGATTAAACTATTAGTTTTGGAATTTGTCACTATTTCTTGGAGATACTATGATAATGTAAGATTGAGACTTCAATGGTTATTTGTGTGGAAAAAATCCATTTATTTTAAAGATACAACTTAAGTTTAACAATTTTTGGGTTTTCCTTCCCTCTCTATAAGGCCAAATTTTCCATTTGAACATATATTTTTTTCTCTTTTACTTTTAAGTGTATGGAGGATTGAGATTCTATATTGTATAGGGGCCCTTATTGTCATGATGAATTTCACATGGTCATATTTCTTTGGTTTGAAATTTTCTACACCTTTGTGAATTTTATAGATCTCCAAATATTATGGGTTAACATGGTTATTTTATCTCACTCTCCTTTTTTCATCAATGTTTTGACTGTTATTGGGGATACTACTATGAGTTTTAGTGAGCTGTAGAAAATCTACCTTCTCTTTTTTGTGGGAGGTGGCATTGATCTGTGGAGTCAAATAATGAAAATGTCTCATTACATATGAATTTTGTCATGTTACTAGTCGCATTTTATGTGATTTTCCTTAATATCTCATGTTCTACAAGAAGTAGAGTGATGTGAGTTTGTATTCCACTTAGGCATAAAAGGGTTCTTTTTAGCATACTTTGTGCTCCTATTTTCTTTTGGAAAAAGCTTTCTAGTTTATCTCATGCTATGCACCTTATTTATAATCTACAAATTGGTGAGTTTTCTAGTAAGCATATTAACTTATATATGCAAGAGGGCTATAATATTCCTTATACGAGTGCACAACATTTTATTTACGTGAAAATGCACTATTTGATGATGGCATAAGTGAGATTTAATATAGATTTTCATTTACTATTCATTTTCCTAGTGCTACTAAGAGTGAAGAAGACCTTGTCATTACTTTATAATTCATTGAAGAATTTTTTGAGTAATTAGTGGCCATTAGTGAGCTCTCTCTCTTAGATACTCATCTCTCTATGGATTATCCTTCAAATTTCAATGTTTTATGTTGTGCATGTATTTCATGAGGGACAACGTTTGAATTAAGAATCAATATAGTAAATACAAATGTGACATTATTGAGTAATTGCATTTTTCTACTATCTAAGGCTTTTGTTCGATTTATTTAGCCGTTATCGTAGTGGAGGAGGTTTCTATATTCATTTTCTTTATCAAAGTATTCATTTTATCCTCATATCCATCATGGTTTTACTAGTTGCATATTTGATCACTATATTTCTCCTAATTGTGATATTACTAGGGGCCTTTCTATCCTCCCACTCATATTGACCTCTTTTGTCACCATAATTTTTATGAGACGAACATAACGCGAACATCAATTTACATTACTACAGACTAAGAGGATGACAGTAAAATTTCCTTCACTCCTTTTCTTATGTAGTAAATTTATTTGAATATAGTATAATCCTTCACATAAGAGGATTGGGTCTTTTATTCTTAATCTAGCGGGGTATTTTGTTCCTAGAATAAATGAAAAATAATTAATTAATTCTCATTCAAAAGATATAATTTACTTATACTTTAGTATCATCATGCATATTTTACTATTGTTTATTTAATATTTTAATTAATAACTTAGGTTAATGATAAAAATCATTTTCTTCAAAAAAAAATCATATGAATTTGTTTGGATGAATATCATAATAACTGATAAAAGAACTGAAAATGACGGTTATGAGATTAAGAGGTTAGTTCAATTTTTTTAAAGGAAGACCCTAACTAACATGTCTAGTATTAGTAATCTAAAAGAATTCTCACAAGTTTAGTGAAGTTCCATTCTTGAATTTCATGTAGTTAATTATTTATATCTCAGGTATACTTGATCATATTATAAATGAAAAGATACATTCCTATAGTAGGATATAATAGATTCAACCATGTCATGAAAATCACAAAACTTTAAATCTAGTATTGGGATAAGTCATGTAACATAATTTAATGACTCATTATATGATTTTACGTATTTTATCTTAATCAAAAGACATAGAATTATTTCCAAAGTTAAATATAGAGGAAAGGTGATTAGGCTTCCATTTGAGTGGTGTTTAGTGGAAGTTGATGCAAGATTGGAATCTTAATGATCATTTTTATGGAAAAATTCCCTTTTCCCAAGATGCATTTTCTATTTAATGATGTTTTATTTTTTCTCTAATTAAGGTTAAAATTTTATATATTAAAGGATGTATTTTCCTCTTTCAGTTCTAGTCATTTGGGGAAATGGGATGCAATATTATAAAGGTTTCCATAGTGTTCTGCATAAGTTGGAATTTTCCTCTTTCGTTGGTTTGAGCTTTGATGTGTATGTGTGTGTCTGTATTCATGATAATCACAATGTGAATTAGCATTATCTAGGAATTCATCCATTTCTTATCATGTGGAACATCACCAATTGTAGCAGAATATTAAAGGCCTATACTATTCAAGAAACCACCAACATTCATGCATGTTCATGAACCCGTACCAAACATATGCATTTATAATAAATTTCATAGCTCAATATATTGTTCTTCTCACAAGGTTTCTATCTAATCTTAAGAAACAACTTTTACTTCTTAAGGATTTCTACTCTACCATGGGTATGATTGTTAACACTAATAAAACAGAAGTTATGATTATCAAATCCAAGAAGGACACGTACGCTAATTTTATGTATGACAATAGTAACTTGTAGGAATTGTCTTCCTACAAGTACCTAGGAATTGATATCCATCACAATCTCAACTGGAACTATAGCATTGACAAAGGGATTAATGGGGGATGTAAAGCTTATTTTGGTCTTGAAAATAATTGTAAAATGGAAAACCTTGTAATGTGGGATAGAAAGAAGTTCCTCTTTGAAACTTTAGTCACTCTCGCTATCTTATATGGATGTGAGGTTTGGGGTTGTATCATCTCTAGAGAATCCTGGAGAAATATTGAGCAAATCTAGAAGCATTTTATAACGTATAACCTCAATATTAAAAGCAACACAACATATCCTATTCTACGTATAGAATTAAGTCTTTCCCCTATCGAGAGCCTAGCTATCACTAGGCTTCTGCTGTATAAGCACAATCTCAATAACATAGGAGACCATAGACTTCCTAAGCTAGCTTTAAATTCCAACCAAAACCACCTAAGGCTCAAACGAGGTTGGTATAAAGATAACGGGGCTTGGTTAAACCAATGGGAGATCAACAAGAATGTTTCATTCCAAAATGTTAATAACATAAAAAATATTTTTACTTCTATGTTCAAAGAAAAAGTGTGGTGTGAGAAAGATTTAGCAGCTAAAAGAAAATTAATACATTATAAGGAGGTCATCAACCCCACCCTAGAAGATAAAAAGTATCTCTCTATTTTAACTAGCTCAAAGAAGAAAATTAATATAGGCAAGATTAGAGTGAACTCTCATGAGCTCTATAGTGAAACAGGTTATTGGGTAGTTCCTAATACACCATGGATGGAAAGGTTCTGCCATCTCTGTGAGAATACAAACATTGAGGATGAAAATCACTTCCTCTTAGAGTCCCTTGTTTACAACCACATTACATCTAAGTTTCAAAATATTTGTTGCAATACTAACCTTCCTAGCCTTTTACATTGTCAAAATTACAGTGAGCTCTAGAGGCTTCTCTTCAAGACTTTTGACCATAGGAATAAAAATTAAATCAAACTAAATAATTCATTTCTTTAGGTCTGATAGACCAAAGTTTGCTCTCAGTGGACATTAACCATCATCATCATCATAAAGTTACCTTAAAATTATCTTGTTATGTTAAGATGGCTAGAAACTAAATGAGTGACTTCCACTCCCGACCTAACCATAGGTCAGCTACATTAAAACTTTCTTCTAAATGACTATCCTTGACCTCAATCCAAATTCTATGGGGTTTCTTGCATAGGGGAAATTTGGTAGACACTTGAGGGATGGAGTCCACTATCTAGATGGTCTGTCAATTTCCCCTTGGCAGTGAGCACGATAATGACTAACTTATTCCCCTACGGTCTAGGTGGGATATTGCTCAATCCAAGAGGTTGAATCCACTATCTATGTCATCCATCAATTGTATTTTCACATTCAGAACCTCAAGTTTTTGAAAGCCACTTTTCAAGTTCTTAGGAACTCTCTAGAAAGCACCATATCGACTCATATCCCCATGTCCAATTTGCTACCTATTATATAACAAGCAACACAACGAAATAGTCATACAATGAGCCTCCCACTAACAAAAAAATCTTAGACAACTCAACCTAGTGACATCAAACATAGTTCATATAGATCACGCCGAATTTTCAAATGGGGCATTATGTAGTCTAGGAGTTCAAATTCACTATCTAGGTGATTTATCAATTGCACTCTAGCAGTAAGCACCAAAATGAGCCTCCCATTGCCCACTCAGGCATAGACACATAGCCCAGTAGCCTCAAGTAGTTCTCTTCTATTCGAAATGATCCAACAACACCTTATGCTCCATATTCAATCTCGCAACAATGTTTCTACATCCTGGCAGAACTTTATTCTTCAATACTATAATTTTCTCTATGTTCTTTCTCAATCTCTTTGTTTATTCATTGATTTTCATTCCTCTCTCACGTCCTTATCTCGTCTTGAGACCCTTGATTCGTCAGCCTTGATTCCCCAGGGGAGACGAGGATTGGTGCAATCATCTACCCATACATCCAATCCCATCTCTTCAATTTATATTAGCATTAATGGTTTAGTGATGGGGATGGGCGTTGGGAGTTTAGTGTGGCTAGTATGGTTCGATCATGGAATCCAAATTCCCTCCCATCATATTATGTATCTAAGTGTGCCTTCCTTAAGGACAATCATTAAATTTACACTCACTCTTCAAGTGTTCACAAAGCTTTGGTATTTGAGATTATCCAAGCTATACAAATTGTGAATTCCTATTTTAATTTTAATGTGAATATGATCTATAGAAAGTTACATTTATTGGAAATTCACAAAGATTAGAAATAGAAGTTTTATAATTTGCCCAAATATGCCATACGATAAAAGTAGTAATTAAAGCATATGTAGCATTGAAAACTCATAAATATCATATTTTCTCTAAAGATTTAAATCTTGATATATATTGACAATTTTTCGTTAAAACAAATAACGTTTCCAACATTTGGCATGTCAACATTATTTACACTTGGATTTGTTTATGTTTGAAATCTAGTTATATGAATGCATTTAGCATCCAACAATTTTATAATGTGCGTATAGTTATTTCTTCATAAAATTTAATAGAATACAAATATTATAAGATAATATGTTTAGCATTATTTGAAATTCATGTTAAAAAAATATTCGAAAACCACTTATGCATGCAATGCACGGTTACTATTTTGTTCTCGATCTATATTTGTTTCTTCAATATCAAATCCTAACATAATATCTTAAATTAAAACATATTTTATTTAAATTTTAATTATTTGCAAGTTATATTACATCAATGTGTTAGATATGGATCTCGATAGAGTGCATAAGGCAGCAGGTAAAGGGAAGTCAAAGAATTTGATATGGGTTACACATGGCTTGCTCTTGCATTAGATAAGTTTAGATTTGATTGAGACTTAAAATATTAAAATATAAATTAATTTTGTGGTTTATGGAAGAAAGTTGTGAGGTTATGTGGTACCTAGTCATGTACAAAAGGGAAAAACTTCTGATGGTACACATTAACTCATTGTATTTAGAAATCTAAATTATGGAATTTTCTGCTTACATTTTCATGAACAATTAGAAACAAATGATAAATCTCACTGAAAAAAAAAAAACCTTTCACTTTCAAATTTATAATATATCAAAATCAACATAAATTTAAAATTGAAAAAACAAATATTGATTAATAAAATACCAACCTTATTCTCTTATAATGATATGAGGCTTAATAAAATACCAACCTTATTCTCTTATAATGATATGAGGCATTTGAGTTCCATTCTTATTATTCAAATTATTTTGACATAGATAATTAGATTGCTAATCATTATCTTCTCACTTTTAAAAATAGAATTCGATCCTTTGGCTTTTAAATATACGTTGATTTTGATATATTATAAATTTAAAAGTGAACACAAAACTTTCACTTTTAAAGTTATAATATATCAAAATCAACATAGATTTAAAATTGAAAAAAGAAAATATAAGCTTTCTTCTCTTATAATGATGTGAAGCATTTGAGTTTCATTCTTATTATTCAAAATATTTTGGTATAGATGATTAGATTGTTAATCATTATCTTCTTATTTTTAGAAATAGAATTTATATTCCAAATCAAACTTCGATTAAACTGTTATTTTTGGCTAAGTTTTATAAGAAACCTTGTGCTGGTCACCTAGGCTATCAGAAAATGTTTTTAGCTATTAAGAGGGAGTATTTTTGGCCCAGATTGAGGAAGGATATTACAAAATACTTATCCAAATGTTAGGAATGTCGACTAATTAAAACGAAACACTGACATCCTACTAGATTGTTATAGCCATTACACATTCCAGAATGGAAATGGGAGACTATATCCTTATATTGCATTACTGGTTTGCCCCAGACAAGGAAGCAACACGATTCTATTATGGGTTTTGTAGAAAAGTTGGGTAAAACAACCCACTTGATACCTGTGAAATCCACTTTTAAAACAATAGAAATCGTAGAAATATTTATGAAGGAGATATTTCAGTTGCATGGGATACCCAGGGTAGTGATTTCAAATAGAGATGTAAAATTCACATCCACCTTCTAGAAGACTCTTTTCACACGAATAGGTACTCAAGTCCAATTTAGTACCACATACCATCCTCAAATGGATGGACAGATTGAACGAGTTCATGATAACTACACAAGTGGGAGGATTACCTCCGTCTAGTGGAATTTCCAACATCCACACAAGTGGGAGGATTGCCTCCATCTAGTGGAATTTGCATATAACAATGGACATTAGGAATCACTAGGCATGAGCCCTTTCTATGTGTTGTATGGAAGGAAGTGCTAAGTACCCATAGACTGGAATAACGTAGTAAATAATCTAGCACTAGGCCTTGGCATGCTAGCAGAAATGGAGGGGGTTGTTAAGAAAGTCTGACAAAATATAAGGGCAGCTCAAGATATACATAAGATGTATGTGGATATAAAAAGGAATTAGAGGGAATTTCAGCCAGGGTTTCATGTCTATCTAAGGGTGAAGCCTTGGAAAAGTTCTTTGCAGTGGTGGGGTTGTGCTAAATTAGTGCCCCGGTACTATGGACACTTTCAGGTTTTAGAAAGATTTGGACCGGTGGCTTATAAGCTTGCGTTACCAAGTCACATTCAGGTCCACAATGTATTTCATGTATCCTTACTAAATAAATATGTGTATAACCCTCAACACATTATTGATTTGGGAAATAATAAGGTAAAGTGGTTAAGAGATAAATATTAGACATATATTTATACGTTTTTTTTTTAATATAACTAAGATTTTTTTTTTGGCATAGGCCAAAGTGGAAGGAGAGTTCCTGGTCGAATCTCTTCATATTCTGGATCAGTGGGAAACCAACTTTTGGAAGTGAGTGAACACCCAGGTTAAAGTGTAATGGAAGCACTTTAGCCTAGAAGAGGCGACCTGGGAAGAGGAGGAATTCATGTGAAAGGCCTATCCCACCTTATTTCCTGGAGAGGAAGAGAACACCAGGGATGGTGTTCCGTAGGAGGTGGGGAAGATGTAACACCCCCAAGTTGCATAAATTTCCACGAAGATTATTATTTTTGTTTTTACTAAAAATACATTTTAAATGTTATTTAATTTGATAAAGAATAGGAACTATTATTCGAAAAAGCCAAGAAACACTTGTGGTAATTACCTAAATTATAGGTGGTAATATTTTAAGTGAAACTATTTTTTCATTTAAAAGAACAGTTGCCAAGAAGTAGTTACCCTCTGCCTGGGAGAGGTAATATAGAGAGGGGCTAGGAGTAGAAAAGGCTCCTAGAGTTGGGTGGAATAAACCAGTGGGAGAAAATTCCTTAATACAGTTAGAAAAGAGTACAATTGGAGGCTAGACCATGGTCCCATGGCCTTAGTACAGACTATAACTGGACTAGATCCATCATTGAAAATATTGATGGTGCTCGGGGGAGAGTCTGGACGTGATTTCCATACTCGCGGCTAGGAGGAGAGACCTTTCAGAAAGAATTATTTTTATAGGTTAATGATCAAACTGAGGTAACAAGTTTCATAATAAACTTAATTTCAAATCATAAAAAGTGTTATATGTAGTAGGAATTAATATTTGTTTACTAGGTTAATTAGAAAACATAACAAGAAGCTATCAAAAGTATCACTCCCAAACTGTAATTATAACTTTCACAGTAACTACTAATGTATATACAATCAATTACTTATACTAAGGTATAGGTATTAACATGGAATGCACAAGAGAGTAATTACAACCATAAACTATCTTATTAAACACTTTGCATGCACTTAAAATCCGAAGGATGAAATTCTATTTTTAAAAGTGACAAGATAATGATTAGCAATCTAATGACCTAGGTCAAAATATTTTGGCTAATGAAAATGAATCTCAAAAGCTTCATATCATTATAATAGAATAAGACTTGTATTTTATTTAGCAATATTTGTTTTTTCAATTTTAAATCTATGTTGATTTTGATATATTATAAATTTAAAAGCGAAAGTTTTTGTTCAAGTTGATTATTTGTTTCTATTCAGTTGATGGAAATGTAAGCAAATAATTCGATAATTTAGATTTCTAAATACAATGAGTTAGTTGCAAAAGTGATTGACATATGTCAAAATTTCCTCAATTCATTTCTTTATTTTCAAATAATTTTAGATGTATGGTATACGATCATAAGTTTTTCCCTTTTGTACATGACTAGATACCACATAACCTCACAACTTTCTTCCATAATTAAATTATATTTTAATATTTTAAGTCTCAATCAAATCTAAACTTATCTAATGCAAGAGAAAGCTATGTGTAACCCATATTAAATTCTTTGACTTCCTTTTACCTGCTACCTTATGCACTCTATCGAGATGAATATCTAACATATGGATGTTATAGAACTTGCATATAATTAAAATTTAAATAAAAATAGGTTTTAATTTAAGATATTATGTTAGGATTTGATATTGAACAAACAAACATAGATCGAGAATGAAATAGTAAGTGTGCATTGCATGCATAAGTGGTTTTCAAATGACTACATATTTTTTACATGAATTTCAAGTAATGCTAAACATATTATCTTATAATATTTTTATTTTATTAAATTTTATGGAGACATCATTATATGCACATTATAAAATTGTTGGATGCTAAATGCATTCATGTAACTATATTTCAAACACAAACAAATCCAAGTGTAAATAACGTTGACATGCCAAATGTTGGAAACCTTATTAGTTTTAAAGAAAAATTGTCAATATATATCAAGAATTAAATCGGTAGAGAAAATATGATATTTATGATTTTTTAGTGTTATATATCATTTGATTACTACTCTCATCATATGGCATATTTGAGTAAATTCTGAAAACTCTATTTCTCATCTTTGTGAATTTCCAAAAAATGTAACTTTTTATATATCATATTCACATTCAAGTTAAAATAGGATTTCACAATTCATGTAGTTTGGATAATTTCAAATAGCAAAGCTCTGTGAACACTTGAAGAGTGAGTGTAAATTTAATGATTGGCCTTAATGAAGGGACACTTAGATGCATAATTTGACGAGAGAGAAGTTTCATTTGATGATCGAATCATACTAGCCACACTAAACTCCCAACACCCATCCTCACCACTAAATTGTTAACAATAATATAAATTGAAGAGATGGAATTGGATGTATGGGTAGAGGATTGCACCAATCCTCATCCCCCCCAGGGAATCAAGGCCAAGGAATCAAGGGTCTCAAGAAGAGAGAAGGAGGTGAGAAAGGAAGGAAAATCAAGGAATAAACAATGATAGTGGGAAAGAACATAGAGAAAATTATAGTATTGAAGAATAAAGTTCTCCGAGGATGTAGAAACATTGTTGCGAGATTGAATATGGAGCATAAGGAGCTGTTGGAACATTTCAAATAGAAGAGAACTGCTTGAGGCTACTAGACTATGTGTATATCCCTGAGTGGGCAATGGGAGGGTCATTTTGGTTCTTACTGCTAGAGTGCAATTGATAAATCACCTAGATAGTGAATTTCATCTCCTACACTACAAAATGACCCATTTCAACATTGGGTGTGATCTATATGAACTATTTTTGATGCCACTAGATTGAGTTGTCTAAGATTTTGAAGTTGGTGGGAGGCTGATTGTATGACTAT
>APFE031400925.1:61158-82671 GCA_000404065.3 Pinus taeda
AAAGGAGATTCAAAGTGACACTGATTTCACACTGATTTGTCAAAATGGAGGCAAGAGAAAAGGAAACTCTGTATTCAACAATGCTCTTAATTTCATATGTACATGCATAGACATATTAGTAGAAAATATTGAAGGGTTTCCTAACTAATATTTTCCATTCCACTACATTCTTTACGGCTTGTAAATAAATAACTCGAAACAATTCATTACACTACTTGTTATTCTTTATTAATCAGTGGTTAAGATTTTCATATTGACTGGCTAAGATTTTTCTTCCTTCTGTGAAATTGTGTGTTCTATTATGCTTCTTTTCCATTCACTATGTATAGCATATAAAGTGTGTCTAATGGAGTAGGAAGATTGGAAAGTATTGTGATCCTTGAAATGTTACAAGGCAGAAACCCAACGGGGCAGGGTAGGTGCATCCCCACAAAGGGGTCACAGATACCAAAGTTGGTATTGGCTAGTGCCTTGAGCTAGAAAATTTCCTTTACCCTTCTATTAATAGTGAATCTAGAGAGGATTCTAATATTATCTTTATAAGATTTATATTAGTTAAGGTTGATGAATAAAATTCATGAGAGATGAGCTAGTATGTCCTTACGAGGTGGTTGTTGATTATTGGAAGCTATGATCGCCATTATGTCAGGCCAGGTCGTCGCACTCCCTTGATTGTGAGCATGATTGTGATCAAGATGGAAGACTTCATAGTTTAGATTGATTGTTTAGCAGTGATAGTTAGTGGGCTCATTCACAAAAGCTTTTATTTCACTAATCCTTTTTATAGAGTTGTCGGATTCAATTTCCAAAGGTTTTAATTATACTATAGAGTTGAGTTTTGAGAGAGTTGTGATTCACAGTGTTAAGTATAGCAGATATGACACTTGAACTAAGACAAGCATAGTATAGGTATCAGACTCTATTATAAGCTTACCTGCATATTATAAGGGACTTGGTTGGCTTTTTTATAATTTTATAAACAAGTTCCATGTCGTGGAAATGTGAAAAAAAATAGTGATATTGCCACCATGTGGCTCTTGTCATATATGGTTTTATACTTTTTCGAAAAATTCTCTAAGAGTTCACAATGCTAAGAATTCACTAGGACTTTACAAAGTTTCATTATTTAGTGAAAGACTTGCCAAAATATTACAAGATTTTATAATTGAGTAAAATATTCGCCATGTCTGGTGAGAGATTCGCCAAAAAATTATATATACATATTATATTATTGATAAAATCGCCTTCGATTTTTCCTATATACCATGGAGATTCGCCCATTTATTATATATATAAATTTAGGGGGGGTTCTTAAAATTTTCCATTTTAAAGTTTAAAATGGAAAATTTTAACCTTAATGAGAGAAAAAATAAAACATCATTAAACAGAAAATTCATCTTCGGAAAAAGGAAATTTTCCATAAAAATGATCATTGAGATTCCAATATTGCATCAACTTACTATAAACAACATTCAAATGGAAGCCTGATCACCTCTCCTATATATTCAACTTTGAAGAGAGTTTTATTTCTTTTCAATAAGATAAAATAAGTAAAAGGACATAACGAGTCATTAAATTATGTTACATGACTTATCCCAATTCTAGATTTAAAATTTCGTGATTTTCATGACATGGCTCAATCTATTATATCCTACTATAGGAATGTACCTTTTCATTTATAAAATGATGAAGTATATTTGAAATATAAATAATTAACTACATGACATTCAAGAACGAAACATCACTAAATTGGTTAGAGCTCTTTTACATTACTAATACTAGACATGTTAGTTAAAGTCTTTCTTTAAACAAATTGAACTAACCTCTTAATCTCATAACCATGATTTTCCTTTCTTTTTATCAATTATTATGATATTCATCCAAACAAACTCATATGATTTTGCTTGAAGAAGAAAACTATTTTCATCATTAACATAAGATATTAATTAAAATATTAAATAAATAATAGTAAAATATGCATGACGATACTAAAGTATAAGTAAATTATATCTTTTGAATGAGGATTAATTAATTATTTTTCATTTATTCTAGGAACAAAATATCCCACCTAGATCAATAATAAAAGACCCAATCCTCTTATGTGAAGTATTATACTATATTCAAATAAATTTACTACATAATAAAAGGAGTGAAGCAAATTTTACTGTCATCCTCTTAGTCTGTAGTATTGTAAATTGATGTTCACATTATATTCATCTCATAAACATTATGGTGACAAAAGAGGTCAATATGAGTGGGAGGATAGAAAGGCACCTAGTAATATCACAATTAGGAGAAATATATGCAACAAGTAAAACTATGATGGATATGAGGATAAAATGAATACTTTGATAAAGAAAAGGAAGAAAGATACTCCCTCCACTATGATAATGGCTAAGTAAATTGAAAAAAAGCCTTAGATAATAGAAAAATGAAGTTACTCAATAATTTCACCTTTGAATTTAGTATATTGATTCCTAATTCAATGTTGTCCCTCATTCAATACACGCGGAACATAAAAACATTAAAATTTGAAGGATAATGCACATAGAGATGAGTATCTAATAGAGAGAGCTCACTAATGGCCATTAATTACTCAATAAATTCTTCAAGGAATTACAAAGTAATAACAAGGTCTTCTTCACTCTTAGTAGCATTAGGAAAATTAATAATAAATGAAAATTTCTATTAAATCTCACTTATTCCATCATCAAATAGTGCATTTTCATGTAAATAAAAGGTAAATAAAAGGTTGTGCACTAGTACAAGGAATATTATGGGCCTCTTGCATATATAAGTTAATATGCTTAGTAGAAAACTCACCAATTTGTAGATTACAAATAGGGTGCATAGCATGAGATAAACTAGAAAGATTTTTCCAAAAGAAAATAGGAGCACAAAGTATGTTAAAAAGAATGCTTTTATGCCTAAGTGGAATACAAACTCACATCACTCCACTTCTCGTAGGTCATAATATATTAAGGAAAATCACATAAAATGTGACTAGTAACATGAAAAAATTCATATGTAATGAGACATTTTCATTACATGACTCCATAGATCAATCTCACCTCAAACAAAAAAGGGAAGGTAGATTTTCTACAGCTCACTAAAACTCCTAGTAGTATCCCCAATAACAGCCAAAACATTGATAAAAAGGGAAAATGAGATAAAATAACCATGTTAACCCATAATATTTGGAGATCTACAAAATTCACAAAGGTGTAGAAAAGTTCAAACCAAAGAAATATGACCATGTCAACTTCATGATGACAATAGGGGCCCTTGTACAATATAGCATCCCAATCCTCCATAAACTTAAAAGTAAAAGAGAAAAAATATCTGTTCAAATGGAAAATTTGGTCATATAGAGAGGGAAGGAAAACCCAAACATTGTTAAACTTATTTTGCATCTTGAAAATAAATGGAATTTTTCCACACAAATAACCATTGAACTCTCAATCTTACATTAGCCTAGTACCTCCAAGCAGTCATGCTTGCACCTCCATACTGAAAAATGGCTGAAAAATGCAAAAATATTATGGAGAAATGGACAACGCCATTTCATTTGTGGCATTGAGAAGTGCTGAAATCATATAAAATTTGTCAAAATCTGACAAAGTGAAAATTCAACCCTCCTGCAAAATTCTTCCTTGAATTGCATGCACTGCCTCCTCTGTTTGTGCGCACTGACAAACTATGTTTAATTATAAAATGGGTGGCAAATCCTTCAAGGAAACCATTGTAGGGTAGTTGGTGGAATGTTTGATTAATATGGAGGAGGTTGGACGGTCAAACCCTACCTCCTCCTTTTCACATAAAAAAATCTTGTTTTATTAAAAAAATTGGCTATAGGTTGGGTCAGGCCTGTCTTGGGTGGCCTGCTGACCATACCTCTGCTGCTGCATGTATTAAATTTAGTCGATGTGTGTTTGGGCTGCGTCCATGCCCCAAGCGCCTACCCACCCAATATGTATATTATTTTGTTTGACGTGTGGGATGGTTGTGGGTGTCGGGGTCATGGTTGCCCACCCCCATTTTTTTTAGTTGTAACCATTCTATGCGTATATGAGGGGCTGGGGGTCATGGCCCGCCCCTCCGTACCTATGTTGAATGAGTTGGGGTGGTGGGGTTGGTGGCTCGCCAACCTTTTTCTGAATATTTTTTCCTTTAATAAAAGAACAAATAGGCCATTTTTAAAAATTCAAATTTTGATCATAGGAGACAAACTAATGACGCCACAAATTCACCCAGAATCTACTGAGGTTGGTAGAAATCTGGTGGCCGGATTTGGTCCAAATTGTGGGCTCCTTCAGCCTGCCAAGTCAGCAAAAGTCAATCGAACTTTGATTGCTCCTAACTTTCACATACATACTCAGTTTGACGAACCATTCACATCACCGCGATCAAGATGACGAGATATTCGCTCTATCCCTAGTCCGAAATCATTTTGATCAATTTGATTTTTGAGCGTTCATAAGCCCTCTTTGTCTTGTGTGTGTCACTAGAGGCACTTGGATCGCATGACTATATTTTTATTTCTATGCTCATTCACTTAGGCCTCAGTGTAGTAAACTAAGAGCTTTGATACCAATTATAACACCTACTTAATAAACATAAACATAGACAAAAAAATAAAAAATTAATTTACCATAACCTATGAAAGGGTCATCATTCTCATAATTTGGGATCTTATAATAAATACACAAATGTTACCAATCAACATCATCGTGAACGCTTATTTTTCATAGACAATGTTATATTATTGAAAAAATTACAATCTATCCACCTCAATCATATCACACATGCTTTTATATCTAAGGACTAATATACATTATAGATAGTTTATTAGTTTTGCAATTAGATATTTACTACACACATAGTGCTATCATTAATTCCTTTACACTTGTTGGCTGGACTGTGGTTGGATGGCTGCTAGTTTCTAGGCCCCTTGTCCTCCGGTTTCCATTTATATTTTGTAGAACCATCTAATCGAAGGGCTGAATCTAATGGCCCACTGGGATATGGGCTTTTATGCTAACAAATTTGGTATATTTCCCCTACTCCCCTATCATTTGCCTTGGTCTGGTTCTTGGAATTCTTCTTTGCAAAACCTTGGCTTTGTCAACGCTATTCTCCTTCAGGTAGCTCCTGCACCTCCTGCTACATGCCATGGATGATTCACCCAAAACTTCAATGATTTGATTCTTTCTTTCCGAGGTTTTTCCATTGTTGTCACATGGTTGATTAAGCTCTACAGGTAAGTCCCATATTATAAAGTTTTAATTGTTTTTGGTTCCATATCATCAGTATTATCACTGTGATTTGGGTTTTCTTTACTGCATAGAATAATTAAACAAGATACCTTGTTTGCAGCCACCACAACTACAAATACCTTCAATCATATAAACTTGTGGATAAGCTACTCCCAATATCTGAGATGGTAAGGTGACTAAACACATTTTTTTCTCTTTAGTTAATGCTACGTTTTCTGCCATGCTATTTTAACCCTCAGCACTTTGATGTAGGGTAAGATTTGCCTATAAGAAAATGGTTGCACGTGACCAGGCCTTGAATACCAATTATCAAAGGTTCCAGTCTTCATTTTAGTGTTGTTAAATGGGTATGAGTTCCTTTCTTGAGGATTGTATGTCCCCATCTGCTTGCATGTAACATTGTAAGCTCTGTGCATGAGGGTCGTCTTTTAGACTTCAAAATTTTCGGGTTACAAACCCTTGTTTGTAATTATGGGGTGGTTTCCTAAGGTGACATGCTTCATTATTGTTCTCTTTTGAATGGTTCTACTACTCGAGGGTTTGCTCAACCTCACCACTGTATTGATAATCTATGTTATTTGTTAATATATATACAATTATCTATTCACTCTGTCTTTCTGTTACTTTCATTAGCAACAATGAATATGTTTATTTGTTAGTGTATATGGCTACCTAGTAATAACATATTTATATTCCATTCATTAGAAAACAGTGGATTCGTTACTTTTTAGTTTATACAATTTTTGAATAACTTTTTCTTCATATTACATTGATTAGCAAACAAAGATTTCGTTCAAATTGGCTGACTTATAATTCTTCTTGACATATGTTTGGTTTACCTATCGTTCTTTACCCAAGTTAATCTTGCATGAAATTTTTCCCTCAGTGTCCACCCTAGACTGGCCGATGGGGTAAATTTAGAAGGTGACTTGACTATGTTGAACCCTTTTCTTTGATGTTTAATTTCTTGTTCATCTTCTATGAATGATTTCACTCTAATTACATATTTGGTTTTGTTTTTGATGTTCTGGAAAGATTGTTAATTTATTTTCCTTCTTTAATTACTCTGTCTACTTGAGGGGAAACTCTACATTCGCTTGTTGTAAAATGTTATAGGCATGCATAACTCCTAAAGGTATCTTATTCACAACAACTTTCTTTCTCACATTATATGTTTAGTGTTCTATTTTACAAATAGTATTTGCCATATTACCTTCCAGTAGAATAATCTTGTTGTGAGGGTAGTGATTGACTACATAGACTTCTGATTATACCCACTATCCACTTGAAGGTAAGCTTATATTTTACATTTCTTTCCGAAGGTAGCCACATATCAAATCTATCTCCTATACACCTATACTTATATAGAAATCATTATTTCTCCACAATAGGAGTCGAAACATATTTCATTTGAGAAAATAGTTTTGACAAGTGCAAAATCTTTAATTCTAAGAGCATAGTACTAGGTCTAGACAATAGATGTTGTTCGATCCTACATTATTTAAAAACCTTTCTTGGACTATAAAATATGTGTAATCATGAGTTGAAATACATTACCCATGTTAGTTATAACTAAGTAATTACAACCAAATAACTATTTCCAATTAAATATTACTTTATTAATCCATTCACTTCATACTACAGATAATAATATAACAACATGCAATAATAATTATCAAGCAAGTTTATACTTCTACTGGACAATATTAGCAAGTTGTGTATTTCTACTTAACTGTTTAAATCCTTATCATTAATAGATACTAAGAACATATGCATATTTAACACTTATCTTCCTTGGAAAGACTAATTTATTATCTGACGAACCTCTCCACCCTTCCAATGAAAGTTTCACTATTATATTCAATACTCTCCCAATAAGCTCCTCTTTGTTCCTCATATCAGTTTTTTAAGGTAGTAGTTCTATTGCTTAGGCCTTACGACCCCAAGTCCAACATACAAAATGATTCTTCCCCCAGGAAAGTCACTCTTAAGGGTTTTCCCACTGAACATTTGTTTAGTTCAAGAAATCCTTCTTCCCTTCTCTTTTGCTAACCCCTTCCACCGTTTCTCCATTCCCTCTTGTAAGGGAAAAATAGGTAAGGGATAACTGCTTCTAACTGATAAATATGTGGTGAAAAGAGAGTTACTGAGGTTTGTTAGTAATTCCTTACGTCTTTCTTAGATCCAGCCGTAATATTTTTATAACTTGAATTAATTTATTATTCAAAACTAAAAACACCATACTAACCAAATTTTTTATCAGTTTTACTCAACAGTAAAAGTAAAAAATGGAGAATTCCGAAATAACTAAAAGGTCTGGGAGTGTCACAAAAACATTTCAATATTGTATTCATTTATATCCCCAATTCAAAGTACTCTTAAATAAAGTGGAATATGATAATACGAAGCTAACGAATTTTCTTATCTAAATGTTTATTGGCTCGAATATTGATTGGCAAGTGGTAAATCCTACATCATGGATTTCTCACCCCCTGATCTAATGGGAGATATCACCTAGGGGTTGGTTAAGGTAACCAACCTCCTCTGGCCTTGAGCATACAATCTCTCATTATGCCATCCTTCAGTGATTCTCTTGTCTGTACTATGCTTTATGAAAGCAAGAGTAGTGGACGTTTCACTTACATGTAACTTGCTTAAGTTGCACAAAGCACCAAATTTCTCCTTCATGGTGTCACTTATTGCATTCAGGCTCACCCTTGATTGATTCTGCACATGTTATTAGGTATTTGCTTTGATAGTTAGCTATAGGTATGAATACTATGGTAAATAACCCCTGGATATTACGAACCCATAAATCATAAAAAATTATTTATTTTTTTCCAAAAATCGGCAATCTGTAACGAGAGATATTTTATTTTATTAACCAATTATTGATTGAGGATCTTTTGGGTCTCTTCCAATCTTGTTTTTTTCAATATGAAAGAAGACATCCTAATGTATCACCTACTTCTAATTCCTACTTACTTTCTTAGCCCAAGGTAGAATCTACACCATACAACTTGTCCCCAACATAGGTGGTTACCATGGCATCAAGGGAATTGATTAGTAATACCTATGAAAGCTTGTTATGTCTTACTCAACCACCTTTATAGTCATCATGATGATACAACTACTCTATCTAATAACTAACCTTAGTTTCATAAAATTTAGACCTCGAGCATCTTGATTTATTTAATAAGTAAATATTTGGGTAATATGATCATGCACTTTTGCATTCTATCAGAGTAATTTATTCTACACATGTTCTAAGGTAGAATTAAATCTATGCTAGAGTTCATAATACTTACCTCACATCCATAATTCATTGGGGACTCCAGAAAATGAGGTAAATGCTCCACTTCTAAACGATTCAGTTGGGTCTTGAGGTGAAAACTCAATACCCACATTTCTATTTTTTTTGGTGACACGGTTTGCAAATGGTGCTTCTCGAAAGATTGATAATTTTTACCGTGAGAGACAAAAATTGTATAAAATGTATCTTATTTCAATTTTTGTAAATTATTTCTAAATAATGTTTTTTAGTTAATTTTTACTAATTAATTCATTTTTTGCTAACAGTCCTACAAAATCACCACAGCCAAATTGTAGAAAAAATAAAATTAGGTTATTAGCTTTCTAAAGTTAATTTTAATTTTAATTTTAATAAAATTATGAGACTCAAAATAATTTAATATCAAGTGGCCATAGTTTTTGGGTAGGTTTGACTCCCCATGGACCTTATTGTAGACATCACCCTCATTCCTTACTTCTTAGCGTGGCACCTCAGGACACATTTTATCGTAACATTCTTTTCTCTCACCTCTAATATGGCTTACCCTCAAAGCCTCCAATATTACTCACCTTTGATGCTCAACATCACTGGTCCCACCTCCTGATTTATCCCATTAAACATCAAAACCTTTCCAAACCTCAAATATTGTTCATAATAGTTACGATATCTAATGGCTCCATTCCTCTCATCTCTGATATTTCACTTCACCTACCATATTCTGGTATCCATTCTTACCATGGTTCTGATGACTTTACCTCATTGTTCCCAATATTCTTCATATGTAGGACCTCGATATTTTGGTCCGTCGTAACTTCATTTTATAACCTCCGATATAACTTCATCTTTGATGCCTAATATCCGTCATATATTCAACAAGCTTGAATATAAAACATTGATTTGTAGATTAAAGTTTGGATAAAGGTTTCCTAACACATAGAGAAATTATTTAATTTTAGTTATATAATTGTGTGAATATAATATTATGAAAATGTTAAATAATGTACTTTATTAGTTATAATGTTTAATAATCTAATTTCTAAATAATATTTGTATTTTGTAAATAATTTAATTCATTTGAGAATTATATCAAATTTTGTAATTAATTTAACCATTCTTTTGGTTTGCAATTTAATTTAATATCTTTAAATAGAATGTATCTAATTACTTTAACAAATTGTAAACTAATTTTAATGTTATATTTAATTATAATTAGAATATTTAATTATAATTTCTGAATTTTAGTCCACGCATGACATTTTCCATAATTCAGATCATTTTGCCACCTCATCTTTGGAGAGGCATATCTCGAGATTTACTCAACCAAATAAAGCATATATTAGCTCTTCGGAAAGCTAAGATAGAGGAGCATAATATGAGATAATTAAATTTAAAAATATCATCATTTAATGACCCATAAATACAATAGAAATAAAAGTGATGAATTTAAAATAAAAAAATTTATGTTGATTTGGTAAAAAATTAGTAGCTCTCGAAAATTGTTGGTACTAATTCCTCCTCCAACATTACTCCAAATAAAATGAGACTCGAGAGAAGAAACCACATCTTGAAATTTATTTGGATTTTAATTTGTTGTTTCATTTTAAACAATTTGTTGAGAATGAGTTTTGTTTTCTATTTTGTTAAGCAAATATGTTTTAATTTATGAATTTCTATTGATTATGCCAAGACAACAGTTGAGAAGATGAGGAATTTTATTTTTTATCAATAGAATTCCTCTAACATGAGAGGAAATAAAGGTTTGGTTAATCAATTATTAGAGAAAAATTATTTTCCAACAATTCTCTCATTTTAATTCTCTTTTGTAATTATATATTGGGTTTTTTCCAATAGATTCAGGGGTTCCAAATCTCAAACATGGGAGGAGATTCTCTGCAAAGAGAGGGATTTTTCGACTAATATATGGAGAAATTAGTTTTTAGAGAATTAGCTAAGTATGGACAAGACTTATGGAGATTAAAATAATTTTATTACAGTTCTAAAATTTTCATGATATCATGAAATTTTCTAAGAATTTCATGTACACAAAGGTTGTAATCATATCTTTATTTCTTGTACACTACTATCAGAGATAAAGGCTGACTGGTGGGTTGCATTTAATAAAATTTGAGGCAATTATTGATTCTAGATAAGTACTTATTTTTAAATCTTTTCACTATTGTAAGTTCATTTAAGTACATGCTTGTCTTAGCCATTTGAAAGATATCTTTTAATCATGGATATAATTGATGCCAAGTTAAATTCTGAATTCAAATAGATGAACAAAGCATACTTTATAACTATTTAGCATAATCATGTCAAGTTTATGTTGATTTTAATAATAATTCTTTTATCATATAACTATTGCGTTAATGTAGTCATATATGTCTTAGTTTGAATTCATTTTATTTGGATTTTGATGTATGTGTTCCAGATATTTGGTGACTATTGATTAGATAATTGAATGCATATACTTGCTTGAATTGGTAATAAGTCTTGTAACTAAATTTCATTGGCTTATTGACTTCATTTTTTATTACAAATTCAAAGCTCAATCAAATCCCATTTTACCTTACTCTTGGTTGAGAGGGGGAATAATCCTTCTTACAATCAAGAGAGGTTTAGGATTTACTTTCTCTTACCTAGAGTATATTTCCATTTAATTTTAATCATGACATACTAGAAGTCCTCTTACATAAGGGATAAACTTTAGATTAGTCTAACTGAGCCATTAATTTAGCTTAGGGATCACTTTCCTGCACGAGTTGTGCAAGAGGGAAGATATAATGTCTCATGTCTATTGGTAAGTCATAAACATACTATGATATAGTACAGATAGGGAGAAGGTAATTGGATGTAGTTTAACGAGCCAGAACCACCATTTCAAATGGAAAAGAAGTTACTTTATGTTCCTGACTGAGTGGTCTCCATAATAATTTTGACATGATAATTTTGGGCCATCAACATTTTTGGAACTAGGAGGAGGGCCTCACAACTTGTTTTCTTTTGGATTTTTTGTATTTTTAAAGCTTTCTATTAATCAAAATCGCTCCTCTAAAAATTCCAATTTGGAGTTGTATCTCGAGACATGCATATGTTAATACTCCATTAGAAATAGTACGAAACTTGTATAAGTTAAATGCTAAGGGTAAGAGGGATGTTTCTGCATTTGATCATGTCTTGCAATTTATTCTAAATTTTACAAATTTTACTTTTCATGATATTGATGAAGGTAGTTTATGCAAAATTTTTACTCTTACATTCTCGAAAAAAGCCAAAAGATGGTGTCAATATTTTCTACTTTCCTATATTCATAGTTGGGATAAATTTATCACAAAATTATTTTATGAATTTAATGGTTATGGTTATGAACATGTATGTGATGAATTTGGATACTTACGAAGGTTTAAAAATGGACCTTTTATGGATTTTACTATTAGAGTTCAATTAAATTTCTTAAGATTCAAAGCTGAAGATAAACATTCAGAACTTGAATTGATGTATTGGTTTGAATATGTTTGCTCTCCCACTTACATTCCTAATTCAAATGAGACAATTGCAAGCTTTCATGGATCTTCTTCAACCTTTATTAACGTAATTGAGAATTCCGATAGGGAGGTTCATACCAATCATGATGAAGTTACCTCTACCATGTAGGATCAATTCCTTCATTTAGTACATACCTCTTATAGCATTAATAATGATCACGAGGCACTCTCTCATGTTAATGATACATTGTCACAAATCTGGTAAAATTCTAGTAATGAACCACAAGAAGATACGTATAATAATATTGAAAAACTAGCTACCTTGAAATCAGAAAATCCACCTAAAATTAATTTAGAAAATGAGTTAATGAATCAACAAGTACAGGTAGAAATAAAATATTCTAATAAATTGAATTTTCTATATAAATTTATGAATTCTTTTATGATGATCAAACTATAAATTCAGTGCAACTACACAACATTCTTCAAGAAAGCACAATTACCCAGTTGAATGATCCAGAATCTAAAATTTGTAATGAAGAAAACACACAAGAATCTACAAAAAAGATAGTTTATTATTCATTTCTTCAAATTCACATTTCTCCCTTTATCCTGATATTTTTGCATTAATATTGTTCAAAAAAATAGAGAGGTTGATTTAAATGAATTGCTCATTTGTTTTAACAATTTAGAGAAACAAGTATTGATCACTCTTTGAATATTTAAGAACACACCATCAAAATTTGTTCTTATGGGAATAAGGGGATTCCTAATGAGTGTCCTGCAATTATTTATGATGATTACTCTGACATTGAGGATGTTCACTTATCTTACTCTAAATTAAATCCTCGTTATCAAATTCACATTATATTTTAGAATGTAGAAAAAGTCCAGTCCATTAATAAATTGTTCCAATAAGTCCTCATTATCAAACAAATGCCCATTTTCATGATTTGGACATTCAACAATAAATCCAAATCTATGATTCCTATGATGATTGAGTTCTCACTCTTATTCATAATCCAGAATGATTCTCTCTCCCACAAGTTGTTGATAATAATCTCTTTAATTCTACTATTTTGAAAAGTGCTTGTAACAAGGAAGTTGTTTCAAACAAATCCCAATTGTGTTGTAACATTAATTGTAACAATAATGTAAATTATTAGTAGATTTCATTATTCTTCCTTCACTTATTTTGTTTGTTTTTAGAGTTGTGTTTTTTTAGAACTTTTAATTTTTTGGATGTCATTTGCTAGCATATTGAGTAATTATGTGTTGAAATTTTACAATATACATTATTAAAATGTGAAGAGGAATCTCAAAATTTAGATCATGGCCATTAAGAGTTGTTGATTTTCCAATTCCATTTGATTGTCGTACATTATCAGCTTACTTTGCCTTCTAGAGTGCATCTTCAACATGAATCAATACTTGTGATCCCATTGATCCAATATGATCATCTATCTAACCCATTTGAAGATGTTCTAACATCCACATTTCATTGATCTAACCCATTTGAAGATGTTCTAACATCCAGATTTCATTGATCTAACATCCACATTTCATTGATTTATTTTAATTACTGATGTGTGTACTTCAAATACATGCATGAAATAAAATTCTTGAATGGTTACATTGGAAGTATGACTATACCTAGTCATCTTTCATATACTTAGTATTAGGGATTCATTAGTTTAGATATAGATTTCCTTTCCTGTTTGTATTTCATTCATTATTGTTATTTTTTAATAAACATGCAATCAGCCTCTGATGCTTCCTTGCATCTACTTTATTATCTAATAAAGAATGTTTGATAAGTATGATTTTTTAAAATTAAGCTTATGTTGATATTGCATATTGCTTATTTTTATTAATAGAGATTCACACATTGTTGAAATTTGCAAAGAAAATAAGGAAACATGAAGTTCCAGAGAATCATTGCAATAAAGTGTTCTTGAAAAATTTAATTTTAAATTCATAAGCATTTGTGTATGATCACTTTTCCACTCTCATCTCTCATTGTTATTATGAAGTAGATGAAAATTAGTAGCTTGTTACTTAGATGTGAATTTAGATTGAGTAAGTAGATGATTTTGAACATATGAAAATTTTGAGAAATGCATGGCAGAACATGAAGACTCATGAGGTAAACATGCAATCAATATTCTTCCAGGTATGCATTGACATGTTCATTTGCAACTATTGTCAATTTCTCTTTTCATTAAATTATTTCTTGATTTTGTCTTACTACTTTTTGTAGGTCTTCATGGGTTTGTTTTTGAAGCCTTGAGATAACCGAGCATTCATCCCTTTTAAGACCATAAGTATGTTCAAGCAAATATTTTTTTTTCTCATTAGAAATACTTCTTTGTGCTCTAAAATAATGCTTCTTTACATATTTTCTTTCTTTGAAAATCTAGCTATATGAGTCAATAATCATAATTCTACCTCTCGTTGGTGCAACTAAAATTAAATTCTTGACTCTTTCTTATTCAGTTTTGTCATAAGAAAAGGAAAATATCACAAATTGATTTTTGTTGTAAGCTATAAAATTCCACTATCCACCTTTTAATATTCTAAATCTTATGTTTTCTAGGTTGAGCTAAGCCTTTCCATTACACTCATTCACCTTGCATCTGTTGTAGTCACATTTCTTATTCCAAATTGATTTAGGATCTCTATCATGTAATTAATGGAATCTTGGTCTTCTAGTTTTCACTTTCTAATATGTTCAAACCTTTTGGCTTTATGTTATACTAGAAGCATTTCAAAAATCATTATAAAGTTTGTCTCTCTCAGATCCATGAGGCTTATTTTATTTATCTGCTCAAATTCCTCAATCTCAGAATGTTGTAGAAGTCATATTGAACTATTACCATATTGCAAATCCTATATTATGTTTTTATACAATATTAATTTTGATTTTCCTTTTATTGAAACTCTTATTTGAAAGCTTTACAAGAAATATTTATATCGAGACTTTGGATATTTGAAATGAAAACCAATTGAACCTCCGGAAAGGAATTCCACCGAAAACATTTTAATAGCAAAGGTTTTATTTATTGAAATTTTGTCTATCGGAGAATTCTCCTTATTTTAGAATTCTTTTTTATCGAAGATATTACAATTTTCTTTGACTCTCTAGGAATCTTCTAAATTTAGAATATTGGGTTAAGTATCCTTGCAGGTCTCTTGTCCAATCATTTATTGTTAAACAGTTTGAACTTACATTATGCTCAGATTGAGCCATATTTGATTATCTTTGTATAGATATGCTGACTTTCATGTTGCACTGATATTTGAGAGCTTAGATGCATTTTTGAATTATAATTTAGTCCAACATCTAAGTATTCACTCCTCAAGATGAATCTGTGACCTTGGGCATATAAATTACTCATGGTGTGTGCACTTTTGCCTCATTTTACTCCTCATGGAAATCTTTTTGGCTAATGTGAAATGAATCACTTGTAGCTTGCCTATGTTTTCATTTTTATCTTAATTTTAGATTTTCATCCCGTAATCCTGATCATATTTTACTATGCATCTTTATTTTCTTTTCAAATACACTTTTGAGTAGCCACTCTGATGTGGCAGCTAACTAATAAGGAATTTGGAGTAGGTAGATTTTAAGAAAATGGTTAACACAAAGTCTCAAGACCTCTCCATCTACGCATATGAACCACATATATTGGAACTCAGTCTCGATTTTTGATAGTTTATGAGAATCACAAAGTTGACATAAAATATGAAATATAAAGAGAGAAATTGTCTCTCCAATTCATATAAAAGTACATCTTCATTTTCATTTATGATGGATTTGATTACTTCCTTTGGTTCCTTGAATATGAGACATCATTATTCTAGTTTCTATGCTTGCTTTAACTTAGACTTAATAAGTTATGGTAATTTTAATATGCTCACATTCATTCATTTCCTTTTCTTTACATTTAATTTCTGTTTTGTTTTTATTTTTTCTAATATACATCTTTGTTTTGTAGGAGCTAAAGAAATATTTTTCACATGCGTGTTTGCTCATATTTGGCAATTAGTCTCTTCTGTTTCGTGTGCTTTCAAATTTTTGTTGAAGAAGTAACTATTCTCATCAGATCAGCTAAACTAGGGAGTTTTTAAACCTTTAATATGTTTCTTAAGAATTCCTTTTTTCAAAAAATGTTAAGATTCTTTTTTCTAGAATTTTCTTTGAAATAAGAAACTTTACAGTAGATGGAGGCTTCTCATTTAGTTTAACTTCACCACATGATTTCTATTCACCTTACTGTTGGGAGCCTAATTGCTCATAAATCTACAAGATCAAATTCCTTAAAATATAAACATTAGATGAGCTCACACATGGTTTTCCTATTTACTCTTTTGTTGAAACATTTTATAATTAGTCTTACTAGCTTTGTCTTTAATGTAGCCTTTCTTTCAACTTTTCCTTTCTCATTTTGACATGTTCGGAGATGTTTCTTTCCTCTTTCATTTTATTTTCGATTTATTTTTTTTACTTTAATGATTGGTTATGGTTTGCTTTTGGTTACTCCACCAAGATTTATGTAGACAGAGTTTATTTTTCCTCACCCAGCAGTGGCTGGAAGATATGGGAAATCTTTACTCTATCTATTCAATGAATTTTATTTATCATTAATGGAATATCTTTATGTAATCCTAAATCCCTCTTTCTTCAAGTAATTTACATGAAGGAACATGTATCCTTTCTAAGTGATATAATTCACATTTTTAAGTAAATAACTGACTTCAGTTTAGTTCAATGGATCCCTCCCATCCCCCCACATTATAAACCTTTGATTGATATTTGCAGGGAAATAACTTTGGAGTCAATATTATGGAAGTATTATATCCATTAGCTTAAATCTCATTTATAATCTCACCTCTTTAAGTCACATACATCATAAACCAAAGCTCACAAATGTTCTTATAAAAAGGGTGCTTAAAATAGGAAGCATGGGAAATACATACACTCATCGAGGCTATGGATGCTAATTGGTAGTGGGGCAAATGCTTGCATGGCATAAAGAAAACTTCTTGAGGGTACTCCTCAGGATCCTTGGTAGAAAATCAATGTTAGATACCATTCATATTGATGGATGTATTCTTTATCAAAACACTCATGCCTATACCTCCTATTTTTCATACAAGGAAATCTTAAAATAATTGTTTCCTAAAATTTGGATTCCTGATTCTAAGCTTAGCCTCCCTTGATGGCTTCATGGAATCCATTCTTTTTAACATTTAAGTAAAGTGAATTTCATCATATTTTAACTAGAGAGAACCAGTTCTTCCTCGTGTATCACCAATTTTTAAGGTGACAAATCAATAACCACATTTTTAGCTTTTATATTTCAAATAATAGGCACCCTTTCTGTAAAATTTTGCTAAATCACTTTTCAATATTTTTCATTTGGTTAAGTGTCCTACAATTTTTCCAAATTTTCATTTGGTTACATGGTTTACAAATGATTCTTCTCCAAAGGTTGATATCCTTTACCACCAGGGCTAAAAAATGTATAAAATGTATATTACGTTAATTTTTGTAAATTATTTGTAAATATTAAATTTTAGCTCCTTTTTACTATTTATTTCTTTTTTTGACTAACAATCCTACAAAATCACCACAACCAAATTGCAGAACAATTAAAATTGTTTTATAAGATGTCGAAAGTTAATTCAAATTTCACTTTTAATAAAATTTTGAGTTTCAAATACTTTAATATCAAGTCGTTGTAGTTTTTAATGTTGGGACTTGAGTTTACAAAGTAGATGTAGTTTCTCTATGGTTCCCACTCCCCGTGGATCTTATTATAGATATCTCCCTCATTCCTTACTCCTTACTGTGGTACCTTGGGACATCTTTTATTGTAACATTATTTTCTCTCACCTCTAATATTAGTCATCTTCGATACCCAATGTAACTAGTCATGCCTCCCTCTTTAACTCATTGGACCTTAGAACTCTTCTAAAAATTGGAGCTTGTTCATAATACTTCTAATATCTGGTTGCTCCATTCTTTCGATGTTTGATATTTCACTTCACCTCTGATGTTCTGATATCCATTCTTCCCAAGGTTCTAATGAATCTACCTCATTCTTCCCAATACTCATCATACGTCAGACCTCGAGATTTTGATCCATCGTAAGTTCATTTTAAAATCTCTAATATAACTTAATCTCTGATTTTTGATGTCCCTCATAGCTTCGATGGGCTCGATTATAAGGCGTTGACTTGTATATTAAAGTTTGTATAAATGTTTCTTAACACATAAAGAATTTATTTCATATTAGTTATGTAAGTGTGTGTATATAATATTACGATAATGTTAAATAATGTATTTTATTAATATCATTTTTAATAATTTAATTTCTAATTAATATTTATGTTTTGTTAATACTTTAATTCATATGAGAATTATCTTGGATTTTGTAATTAATTCAACTATTTTTTTAGTTTGTAATTTATACTAATGTTTTTAAATAGAATGTATATAATTAATTTAAGAAATTTTAATTAATTATCTATTAATTAGTTTTAATTTTATATTTAATTAGAATTAAACTATTTAATTATAATTTCTGAATGTTAGCCCAAGCATGACATTTTCCAAAATTCAGATTGTTTTTGCACCTGATCTTTGGAGAGACATATATGGAGATTTAATCAACCAAATAAAGAAAATAATAGCTCTTTGGAAAGCTAATACAAAAGAGAATAATATAAGATAGTTAATTTTAGAAAATTACATCATTTAAGGAGCCATAGATTGAGCAAAAAAAAGTGATGAATTTAAAACAAAATTAAATTTCTATGTTGATATGGAAAACAATTATTAGCTTTGGAAAATTCTTGTTACTAATTCCTCCTCCAACATTACTCAAAAGAAAATCAGACTCAATAGAAGCAATCGCATCTTGAAATTTATTTGGATTTTAATTTATTGTTTTATTTTTAACAATTTGTTGAGAATGAGTTTTATGTTTTCTATTTTATTCATCAAAACTATTTTTATTTCTAAGTTTCTATTGATTATCGCAGGAGAGCAGTTGAGAAGATGAGGAAGAAAGAAATTGATCAATAGAATTTCTCTAGCAAGAGAGGAAATAAAATTTTGGCTAACCAAATTATTGGAGCAAATTTATTTTATAACAATTATCTCATTTTAATTTTCTTTTGTATTTATAAACTTGATTTTTTCAATACATTCAGGGGTTCTAGATCTAAAACTTGGGGAGAAAATTCTCTACAAAGCGATGGATTTTTTTTGTTACTGTAGGGATAAATATTTTTACAGAGAATTAGCTTTGTTTAGACCAGACTTATGGAGATTAAAAGATTTGTATTTCAGCTCTAAAAATTTCACGCTATTATGAATTTTTTTATAATTTTATGTAATCAAAGGCTGTAATGAAATATTTAATAATTATACACTACTTCCATAGATAGAGAGTGATTGGCGGCATGCATTTAACGTAATTTGAGGAAATTATTTGTTCTAGATAAGTGTGTGTTTTTAAATATTTGCACTATTGTAAATTCATTTAATTACATGTTTGTCTTAATCATTTGAAAGGTATATTTTAATGATGGATCTGATTGATGTCAAGTTAAATAATGAATTCAAATAGGTAAACCTAGCATACTTGATCACTATTAGGAAAATTAATGTCAACTTTTATCTTGGTTCTAATAATAATTGTTTTATGAGAACTATTTCCTTAATGCAATCATATATGTTTTAGTTTGAATTAATTTTATTTGAATTTGGATGTATGTGTATGAGAGATTTGATGACTATACATTAGATAGTTCAATACATATACTTTCCTGAACTGGTAATAAGTCTTGGAACTATTTCGTTGGCTTATTCACTTCATTTTTTATTACAAATTAAAAGCTGGTTAAAATCCCCTTTTACCTTGCTGTTGGTTGAGACGGTGTTGGGTCCCTATAATACTAGTGATTACCCCATTACTATTGCAGTTATACCCCACATTAATATTTTTGTGCCCCTATTGACCCCATATTATTATTACTGTGCCTCATAGAATCCCTCTATTGTTGTTTTGTGGCTTTATATTATTATTGTTAGGTCGGCTGGTTTATATTGTGACTCCTTAGACTCCTAATATATAGAAAGGAGGTTTTGTCATTTGAATCATCCAAGAATTGTTCATTTATGTAATGTAAAAGAGGTTCCCCCTCGAACAAGGCTGAATTCTAAGGCGTTGATCTATCTTTTCTATCTTTTCTTGAGCTGGTTTCATAACATTTGTATCAGAGCTTTAGATTCTAGGGTTTCGCTGCTCCAAACAGGTCATCGTGGCATTTTTGATATAACGTTTTTTCTATGATGTTTCAGAAGTCGCAAAAACAACCCATTTGAGAAGCAATCGTACTGAACCGTGGGTCCGAATTTCAGAGCTTTTCACGTGATATTTTCGGAGATATGATCTGAGGAAGTTGGTCTTTTTGCAGATTCCTGAATTACATTCCAAACAGGTGACCTAGGGGAAATCATCATAACATTCTCTCTGGGGATCGGATTGAAATTACATAAGAAGGCACAGAAAGAGGACGGATTTTGGCTTCTTGTATGTGTTTTTCAGATCCAAAGGTCGAAACAGTGACTCGTGGCACGTCGTACAAGTTCGCTCTACTGAACTAGTCTATAATCAAGTCATTGTGGGATATTTCGCATAACTCTTCCTTGGAGAAACCAATTTGGGTAAGACTTGTGGCATTGGAAAGAGGACACAAAGGGATACTATAGATCACAAATTCAGAACTAAATGATTGGAAAGTACAGAGATACATCAGAGGCAATATCAAGCTCCTACAACGTGAAAAAAGGTGTGTATATTTTCTTAAATTTTTGCTTAAGCTTGGTTTGAAAATTTATTTTGAAGGAATTCAAAGGGAATAATAGAGAATTATTATCGGTAACTGATGCCCTGAGGAAAGAAAATGCGAACGCCTAGTAAAGAGCCTGGAAGCTCTAGCATGACTCATGAAGAAGAAGAAGAAATGCTATATGATATATCAAAATCACAAGAACAAGTGCAACAAGTGTCACTTGCACAAAAAGAAACAGAATCTAAGATGGATGGTTTAAGGAAAGATGTAGAAGCTAAGATGGATGGTATAAGGAAAGGCGTAGAAGCTAAAATTGATGGCATGGATGATAAGATGGAAGAATTGAAGATAAATATGAATAAGTTGCTACAAGAAATGGTCAATAAGGGTGAAAGGGTACTAAAGGAAACTCATGATGAGAACAAAAGAAATGTTAATCATGATTCCATAGACTCTAATGTTGGATCGAAGACTCACCATATTCCAAAAATCGATATGAGGAAGTTTGATGGCAAGGATCCTGCCACATGGATATTACAGATGGAGCATTTCTTCGATCTCAATAATGTGCAAAACACACAAAAGGTACGTA